>JAYRBW010066451.1:0-28443 GCA_036023295.1 Invenusta paracnida | reverse complement strand
AGAAAATGTAGGTAGTACCATAGACCACGCTTTACTCATTTTCGTGTATTAGTGCATTGTTATGGTATAAAAATTGGAACTTTTTTTAAATGACTAGATGTTAAGATGCATAAATATAACTTCAGTACTGCGTTTTTTATTATATAGGTGTGCGTTTTACTCACATGACTGAGTATAAACACTGAAACTTTTTCAAATCTTATAAGTGCCTCACTATATCCAGTACTTCTGTAATATCTAAACATAAAAATACATATATGTTTGTTATTTGTGCATTTATGTCAACATTATTGGCATAATAGATTACATTTTCATTGCTTACAATATACCAATTTACTAATATCTAATTAAATAAACAGCTTAAAAAATCTATAAATATGTGAAACTCGTTTTATATATGTTTTGAAAATGCATATATTATTTATTTTCAAATAAGTTTTAAGTTGAACACAAATTAGTTAATTATCACTATAAATGGTAAATATATGCAATAGTTTTGTTTTATACATGGCATATAGACTTACAATACAATTCTAGAAGTAATCAGTAGAGAAATTGTTGGGTTTTTCTTTACAGTACAGCTCACGAGATACAAGTCCCCTGTCAAATTATGTGATGCATCCATTTTGGGATTGGTTGGTGCAGGTAACTTTACATTTTTCCTTTTTTAAATATATGTATGCAGTAAAAAGTGTTGTTTATTAAACAATTTTTGATGTCATGTTACTAAATATACACTGAACATAGTATGTTATTTTTATTTCAGAAATATTCGTTTATCAAAGTATAAATTGGTAATTCTACTTTATAGTTTTTCTAATCATGTCACTAACACTTTGCTGTACAAGTTAACATTATTAATGCTGTTTTAAAACTAAAATATTAATTTTATATATATAATATATACTTGCTGTATTATCTTACTAAAGGCTTATTGTTGGTGAAATAACATTTTTATAGTGAGTTTTCATAGTTTTAATTTAAATTATCAAAATATGTAATTTTAGGCATCTTTTTATTAGTTAACTTTTTTTTATTTAAACATTTCAAAGGTAAATTTAATTCTTGGTAAATGATTAAAAAAACTGCTTATTGTGGATTTTTGAAACTTTTTGACAAATTACAATTGATTTGCAAAAATTGAAGTCACAAAACAAGCTGCATAACTTTTTAATAAATGGGAGTTATTTATTTGTCTATTGATGAAATTGTTATAAAAGGAGATGGAAAGAATATACCTAAGTTGTAATATTGTTGATTAGTATAATTTGACTTATGTGTGATTTTTATTTTGAAATAGAAATATGAAACAATTCTGATTGTACATTTTAACATTTACAAAATTGTTTTGATTAAATAAATAAATTCGTCGATTAAAAATGTACTTGAACCACTTATTATTAAAATAGCAAGTATATCAATATTTATTATCCTAATTAAGAATATTTCTTCTACTTTTTATGTATTCTCTTGGAATGTCGATTGTAAATATTTATTCGTACTTGGAGTAATATATCGTCATATTCTTGACTTTAATGTTCGATTCACTGTATAATTAGTACCTAGTGCATCTTTTATGTGAGAGTATATTTCAATCTTAAATCTGGTATATTGCTCTAATCCACAATATTCCCTCCCCTCCTCTCTTCACAACTTGTGCGACAGTTCTTCCCCATGTGGGTGGCACCGAATTTGATGACACTGATTGGCTTTCTCTTCTGTGCTGGCAACTTCTTCCTCCTGG
Organism: Invenusta paracnida; assembly: GCA_036023295.1. NCBI lineage: Eukaryota > Metazoa > Platyhelminthes > Proseriata > Coelogynoporidae > Invenusta > Invenusta paracnida. The sequence goes on along the minus strand of JAYRBW010066451.1, from coordinate 26,699 downwards.
CTTACTTTGATCCCGACCTCACAGCTGCAAGCATTGAGCGCAAGAACCGGATTGCAGTCCCCCTATGGGTTTGGCTCGTCTGTGCCATCTGTAATTTTATGTCACACACACTGGGTAAGCACGACTTGTGAACTTGTGGGTACTTTACCAGGCTTCTTTAGATAGCGATCCTCCAATAAATGTTAACAGCAATCAAATTGGGTATTTTGAAAAATGTGTATTATTCGTATCAAGTATATATAGTCATCGCTCCTGTTTAATAATTATTACAAAGTTGGGTATTTTCACAAAAAATTGCTTCAGATATATTGTCAGTTTATATATACATCACTTTCTATGATTAACATGATACAATTAATATGTTTCACATAATTTTATTTTACAACACGTTTAATATTTAATTTTTTATATAAGAAGACAGAAAAGGAAACGAAATAACTATGTATCATGTTAAAATGTGATTGTAAAAATAAGAGTTGAATTATTGTTGTGAAGATATGTAAATATAACTATTATATATAAAATAATTACATTTAATCTGATATGTAAAGATTTCGTTAAATTAGTTCGTGGGGACTTATTGGATATTCTGTATGAAATGGTTGTTTTAAGAAGATTCGAGGGTCTACATAATTGTCATGTTTTAACATATTTTGTCATGCATACAGTTCTATTATACATAACATTCCTATTTAATAATTTTGTATTATTTAAGGCGTAGCTAGTTAAATTATAATCAATGCTAATAGAGAAGGTTTAGGTAGAGAAAATGTGAGTATTGTATTATTTTCGTTTGTAATAATTACAAACGAATATTATAATAATACAAAAAATATGCGCTTCATAATTTGTATTTACGTACTCTCTTAAAAGAATATTTCTGAGTAATGTAGGTTTCAGTTTTAGAATTCAATAACTAGTCAGTAGGTATCTTCAGTTACCTGCCACTTTGAAAGGATGTACGTGACGTTCGATGGAACAACTATAAAGTCTGTCTGTACAACATAGGCAGTCAGCATTAAGTTAAATATAATCGGGGTAATGTTTGACAACAGCAAACAGGCACGTACAGCACTGAATAAGGTATGAATGTATAATACGTTAGGAGTTAAAGCTAAACAAGCTGGAATAGCAGTGCAAAAAATGAGGCGGTAGGTTTTATCAACTCCTTCGCCCTTCATCCATGAAGATATAGCTAGGTTTTTCATTTGCATATTATTGACGTCTGTAACCGAATAGACTGAATATGCATAATATTTCTTTCTTCATTTGGCGTTCTTTGCTTGGTGGTGTTATTATACTCATGTATTCACATACAAAAGACTTTCTGTAATTTATTCAACACATGTATACATATTGCCATTCGGATTTGTTGTTGTTTGATACTTTTGCTGGAAATAAGTTTGTTTAATAATTTTATGTTTTAAATTTTTTAATAATAATCTTAAATCGGCAAGTATCATTAAAAGTGACCAAAACTGGATTTTTAAAAGTAATAAACATTTCTGATTGGTCGCATACCAGGAGATTCAATCGTATATATAACTTAACAAAGCAGTCGCATAGTTACAGTTTTTATGTAGACATTATATAATTTCAAAACCACAAAATGAAGTTTCTGTCTTTCTTTGAGAGTAACTTTTCTTTTTATTTAATATTCCCATTTGTGAAAGTAATCGCCACCGAGTAAATTTTGTTTGCGTAATTATTCAAGTTTTAAAAACCTTTTTTAGATTGATTAAGTTCCAAAAGATTGAAATTTACTCTCCTACCATTAATAGTTTCAATGTCTGACCATTTCTGATTATAGTATTGCTGTATTTCTTTCCTATTATTAATTTTTGTTGTTGTCACAAATGAATTTAGATCATATAACTTTCATTGGTGCTTACTGTGGTATATATAAGTAATGACAAACAAAGTATTTAGATAACACTTGACATTCGTGATAAGAGAAATTGTGCCACCAAGAAACGGTGAAGTCTTACCATTCGAATGTGACCCGATTCCTCCCGTGTTTGGAAACTTAAAAATGTATTCCAAAGAACTTTGAAATTTTTGCAAACTTTGTAAAATTAAACATCTTAAAGAAATTAGCGATAATTTTTTAAAGAAAATCTTAAGATTAAAGTACTTTCACAAAATAATACAAGAAATTATCATAAGTCAAAGCATGTAATTAATTCTCAAAAATAAATGTTTCAAAATTCTGATCAGACTAATCAGACATGGTGTGCTAGTTTGTGAATCTATACAAAGATGTTGTAGCCCCCCCCCCTTCTCTCACTGCGTCCATCAAACAGACGGAATCGACGGTAAACAGGCCCGCCGGACGGGAACAAGTGGCCCCATTGGTGAGATGTTCGACCATGGCTGTGACTCCTGGACCACGGTCATCCTTGCCACCTGCATCTACTCGGTGTTTGGGAGCGGCGAATTCGGTGCAAACCCAATTGTCGTCTTCTCCCTGCTCTGGGTCATCATGGGCTCCTTTTATCTCTCCCACTGGGAGAAGTACATCACGGGTGTCCTCTACCTGCCCTGGGGATACGATATTAGTCAAGTGGTGAGTTACCCGACTTTCTCTAACCGCGTGCTTTAAGAAAGACTTCATTTCGAAATTTTTTAAAACCAAATTGACTTTATATCTTGGTTTAGAATAGCGATAGAGCTGCTTCCTATATACGTACAATTTCTTCCAACGAAGTGTCTTAGTCAAGAAAATGCCCTCGAATAAGTCCTCATTTTATGGTTTGAAGCATGCTGAGCAAAAATACCCCTAAAACTCTGTTTTGCGAAATTACCAAGACTCTGTCTATAAGCTGTACTTATCGATACTATTGAATATTATAATCAACTAAATCTGTAATTTATAAAACCAAAAAAATTATTCCAAATTGAATCATCGCTATTTTATCGATGTTTTTGTCCGATGTTTTGCAACAATATAGCTAAAAAGTCATTTGTAATCACAATATTGATAGCTTGACTACCTAAATTACAGCGAAACATAAAGAAACTGATAATATTGTGGTGCTCGTTTAATATTGATTTTTTGTGATTTCTGATATATTTGAATGTATTATTCAGTATTTATTGTTATTATAGATGTAATCATAGAGTAATAATACCAAGAGAGTTTACTTAGCGTATTTGAATGTATACATCTATCAAATTTTACAGACAAAGTAATTCGAGCATGTAGATTTTAAATTTAATTTAAAAATTGCCTCTCTAATTTATAGTAACATACTAATTTATTCCCCTGAAAAATGTTTAATAGTGTATTTTTATTAAAAATCTATTTCAAGTAAAATTTAAATTAGTAACTATAATCAAAATGAAAATTGTTAAAATAATTATATTTAAAAGTACATGCTATAAAATAGTAATAATAACGTCATATAAAACCATAAATGTTTGGTCCACACTATACTGACTAAAGAATATAGGATTGTAAAGATGGCTCACTCTTTTGATTCAAGTGGAAAGTCCACCATTTTTAAACTGCTCCAAAAATACCAAAATGTGCGTCAGAATGTCAGCTACAATAATATATAATTTATAGGAGTATAGCTTAAATAATAAAAATGATTTTCGATAGTGGCAAATAACTAATTTTGTCTACATTATTTGGTATGCATATAAGCCTATGTTGTACGGGTACTTTATTTCGTATTCCTATGGCTAAAGTAATTAAAGTATTTAGTAAGTGGCTAAAGTAAGTATTTCTATGGCCAGAAACTAGTTATTTGCGGTTATCGGAAAAAAATTAATTATTCAAGCTATAAGTACTCCTATAAATGATATATTATTGTAGCACTAATTCAGGTGCACATTTTTATATTTTTACTTTTCATATCAGTACTTTATACTGTTTTAGAACGTTAATTACCATCGCATTGGTGGGTGTATAAAATGGCGAACTTTAAATATTTAAACAAACATATTTACGCTTTTTTGACAGAGGGATTCTCTTGGTATTATTACTCAATGGATGTAATATATATTATAGCCACCCTTTAAGTTTAAGTTAATCATCATTTTAAGCTTTTCTATTTTTGTTTAGTAAGTTACTTACTAATAATTATAAAGATTGTATTTAAATATATTATATACATTTATTTTATATCTAATAAAGTTAAATGCACTATACGTGAATTGTCCAGATGTTTAAGGGATCATTTTTTCGCAGCCTACTATTTTGGAAGTGTTTTAAGACACGAAAATTATTATTTATGTGACAAGTTTGTTGTAAGAATTGTTACCTTTCGGTTTGCAAATTTCATGATAGGGACACCTTTCTGTACAAATTAGTTTATTCCTAAACACAGGCATGACTTGAACTTCAATAATGTATTAGTAGGCTTGTTGCAATAGTTCTAAATGGTTTAGTACTGTAATAGTGTGTTATGTGCCCGCGCTACAAAGTAATGCACAAATATTTACTATAAAAGTATTGATCGATATTTTCCAATTCCTGAATTCCACAATTTTCTGCTTCATTAGCAGAGTAAGCCTACATCACCTCAAAGGGTGTACTAAATCTATCATTGCATCCTTTTTGTCGTTTTCCATTATCTGTCATTATATATAAGTATATAATATAATTGTTGTTTTTGGCATCGTTTGTAGTACCTACATATATTGGAAAAGCATTCATGTTTGCAGATATATTATAATAGTGTTAGCTATGCAGCCTAGCTTGTGAGTAATCGGTGGGTAATCTCGTTTCTTCCGGGATATTAGTTTCTCATACTTGCATAAAATCAGGAAATATTCCACTTATATTATAAGCAAGCTAGTCGAGAAAATTCATAAAATTATTATTTTATTTTAAAAAAGTTGCTTCTTATAATGGGACATAAGTTGGTATAAAGCTGATAATCCTACTTAAAATTTACATTTTTAATTGGTTCTTATTTTTAAAAGTTTTAAAAGAATTTCCAAGTGTAAAGATTATATGTTACATATTTTGATATTTCTAATAGAAGTCTTTATTAAATGTGGACTAACAATCTTGATTCCCTTGTTTAGAAAGAAATTGAAAACTAAGTACGTATATAGTGTAAAAGAAAGAAAACATTAAATGTACTATGTCTAAAGTTCTTTTTAAATTACCTACTACATTCTGATTGTTAGAAACTATTTTTCAATTGACTTGTTATTGTATTTTTAACTATAGTTATCTTGTTTGTTTAAATTAGGTAAATGATTGAGATTTTTAATTGTATCGACTCTTATTCCAGTAATTTACAATGTTGGTCGAAAAAATAGATTCTTGGATTTTTTTCACAAACGATAGTTTTGTATATCGATCAAAAAATACTTATTTTGTTACTAAAACTATTATTTTTATAGGACAAACACGCAACTTATATCCATGTTGAACAGCAATATGACGTAAGCAGCAAGCTATTATATTATATAAAGAATTATTATTTTTGTAACATAAGAGCGACTATGTGACCAAGGACCTTGACCTTTTGTAATCTCTCGTGCGTCCTTTGAGTGCACAAACATTTGAAACGTGGATTAATGGTAGTGTTTGCATTTAGAATCGAACCATGTCTGTGAGCAAAGGAACTTGCGAGCAAGGCTATAAAAATACGTTGCCTCGTATATATTATATTATTATGTCTTGTTTTGGGTCAAGCTTAGAGTCGAAGTGTTTAATTGACTTTTACAATACATTGTCAAGGCACTTAATTAGTAATGTCACACACACACTTGTTTTCTAATATGTATGTTTTGATGATCAGTCCAGGTAGCGTTAATTGTCTGTTTAGTATGCTAGCGTGAAGTTTCGTATCATTAAAATAGTAAATATGTGAGCTAATTGGGTGGTGTATTTTGTAGTAAATTTGGCACACTTAATTGAGTGATTTATAAATAAGGCAATCAAGTTTTTGTTCAACTAACTTTTACAAAAGAATTACAGTCAATTATAATGATGTAATTCGTGTTATTTAGTAAGAAAATATCAATTTGGATCGTGTATTCTATTTCATGCTAAATATTTTCCAGTTTTCTTTAAAGGCTTGTCTACTTAGTAGGGTTCATTTATTTTAAATATTAATCTATATTAATAGTTTTTTTACCGTCATCTTTACAATAATTAGATGATCACATTCATTCAAATTTAAATTAATATCTTGCATAAATCGCATCAAATATTATTCCATCTGATCTTAATTTTACAAATGAATTATACGGCAACCTGATAATTTTTTTTTACAGTTATTTTGCCCAGTTTACGTGCGCAAAATTTATTACTTTTTTTCAAATTCTTTGTTTAATTTTACTTGTCGTAGTCTATGTAGAGTTAGTCTATTAGTTAATTATAACAATTTTTTTACAAGAGCTGTTGCAAAATAATTATTGTTTCAAACCGTGTACATAGGTAATGTAACCTGTCTTATAAGAACATTATTCTTTGTTTATACAATCAGTCGTACGCCCTCAGTATATGTAAAGGAGCTCTTGTCTATTGATCTTCTATGGTAATTAATTTATGTGTAGTACTTAATTTATGTGTGTTTGGTTAATTTGTATTGCTTGCTATAGACAGGATGTCAGCCCGCTTAGCATAGCTGTTCTCTAGTTTTGTTTGTGTGTGTACTACACATGTGCTGTTAGCATGTTGCTAAAGGTTTAAAGCGTCAATATTATGGAGCCCATGGAATGGCTTCAGTGGATTGTAGTATTCTAGTGACTCAAATGAGATTACATAAGACGTGATATTTATACTTTGTTACCTAAACGTTATAATTTATGTATTTATTTCGTTCTCTGCAGACGTGATCCATACGTCTTAAGTGTGTAGTTTTATTTCCTGAACAATTTTCTTTAAGCTAGCTTTTTGTTGTTATAAGTAGTGCCTGGATTTTCTTTGTAGTCGTCATCCCATGTTTCCTTTTTATTGCAAAGTTCTAAGACACAAGAACGCTGAAATATAGATCAATAGTCTTTATATTCGTATAGCATTAGGTGTAGTATTAGGTATAGGTGGCCTAAATTTGCTTGTGTGGATAATGGTTTTGTTTATATTAGACAAATAAAAAAATTGTCATTTCCCGTGTGAATTGTCTATTAGCGGAACAAAAATGATATTTTACGGTTTTGTTGTTAGTATTGTACTGACAAGATCTAGTCACCAGTCCTGTCTGCACAAATATATTGTAATGTATACCTGTTTGTTGTGTAAGAAACTTCTACTTGTACAGAAAGATTTTATGAGGAAAATGCATATCTCTAATATAATATCCTTATACTACGATCGAGTATAGTTTAAAAAGCCATTTTCTGAGTAACTTTATATTTTGACATGTTTCAAACTAGGTCATCGTCAGCATGATAATGGAAACAAAGTACAACCAATACGGAATTACAGAATGTGAACTAAGTTAATATATGTAATTACGGGCATAAAAATACGAATTATAATTACAATTGTCATGCAAACAAGAAAAATGGAGATGAGATGAGAGATATTTTGTGCGGTAGAGTTATACAGTGCGAGATTGAATATAGCTGCCGATTGATTTCAGGCCTTAGTAGAGATTTAATATAGAGGGCTTCTAAAATCAATGAGTCACGGAAAAACGACTCAAAAATTTAGATAACTGAAGCAACTGGAGAAATCAGTAGTATCATTGGTGTAGCATCATTACTATGATGTTAAAATAAATTGAATAAATAATAATAGTAGATGTCGGTATGTTTGTCCTATATATATTTCGGTACTATTGTAGCAAAACGTTTCGATTTCTTAAAATAAATGTATATCTTGATAATGTTTTATTATTTCATTTAGCGGAAAAAAATATGTTCAAGTGTGTCTAAATCATTTTTCAAAATATTTTTAAGTGACTTAAGTTCCTATAATTGAACTTCATTTAGAAGTATTTTCATAAAATAACTTCCATTTAGATTTAAATCTGTGTTTATTGATTACTAATACTTTTTTTGTTTCAATCTTATTGGTCTATTTGTTGTGATCAAACTGTGATATTTAATAACCGACTCGATCTGATGACCTCACAAAGAAAATTTATCATTTAAATATTTCTCTATACTTGAAGATCTTATTATGACATGGTGCAAGTGACTTTGGATAAGTGCAGACAGGTATAATTAACTTGATAGCTGGTATTATCTCTGCTTAATTCTATTCACAATATTTTAATGACTCATATTCTACTTTATATCAGGTGGAAGTTGTAACACCGGAGTTTCTCGACCTGACTCCTGTGTTAATTCCTTATTTATACACCTTCTATAGAGTCGTATTGAGTTAACTCTAGCACTCAAATAAATTCCGGATGTAAACTCTACCTGAGCTTTGAGATTTTAGTGAAAAGTGTAACACAGATCTTTGCAAATAATTACTAAATATGTATTATGTTTTTATTTACCTAAAATATCGTTTTATGCTGTAAATTTTAATCTATACTAATGGTAATATATTATAGGACTGGAAATATAATCAACTCTGGCTTATTAAATTATTACCCCCTAAGAGTTAACTTTCATAGACTTCAAATTCGGTTTTAAATATAATCGCCGTTTAGATGAGTTGTTTTAGAACTCATAAACATTTTTCACAAAGTTAAAACTTGATTTATTTACAAGAATTAATCATGCTTAATGTTCAACAGGGGCATAGAAGGATTAAAAGGAAAAACTATAATTTGACATTGTATCATAAAAACGCCGCGTCAAAACTTATAATTGCGGTGTTAACTCTGGGGACAAAATAACTCCTAACTTACTAACTCCTGTGATCGGATGGCACTTAGAAGTAAACACTTACACTTATTTAAAGTCACCCAATGGTCTACTGTATATCAGCACAAACATGCCAACAATAAATATTTGCGTATAAATCACTCGTGTAGCAGATTTAAAGCCAAAATAATATTGTTAAATAGTCATAGGTAAGAACAAGAGCAAAATATTTGTGAGAAAAAATACGGAAGTACATTGTTTAATTTAAGCGAGGCCAAAGCATAATGTGAATTGAATATCATTTATATTTCAACCTAGGAACAGTATTAAATATACTGGAATTTAATGCTTTTTCTATAATTCCATATTGTGCTTTCTACTCTCTAGTCACAATTCCTTCATTTGTCCCCTCTTCCCCAGGGCATGTCCGTACTCTACCTGGTGACCTTTTTCGTTGGGACAGACGCCTGGCAGGCAGCATCACCCGTCTTCTCCATCAAGTACTCTCATCTTGTCATTGGATGCGTTCACGGTAAGAACTCTCTCACACGAACTATAGAAGTATGTCATAACATCACTCTTCTCCTAACTGAAAAAAGTCGTTCTAATAATAATTATAGAAAGTCTTAAACAGTTTTGTTACTTGACTTCTGAAATGTGGTCCTGTAAGAATACTTTTGATGTAAATGTTTATGCAAAATCTCTCAAAAGAATATTTACAGTTGGACATATTGAATGTAGTAAACTTTTCCATTTAAGAAGGCATGATTCGGTTTGAATGTAAGGAACGTATTTTTTTTTGGCAAAATCTGAAAATTAGTAAAAATCAAAATTCACAATTTTTTCCATTTGATAAGGCTACTTATCAGAAAGTTAATTGGATAATCGGCTGATACTCTTCTTAAATTTCTACTGATAGAACAATTCTAACAACCCTTTAGAGAAATTTCTCAACGTCTAATAACACATGATGCATTTATCCTGATAATAAATATCTAATAAAGTAGGATTTATGGCAACCGGGAAAAGATAAAAGACAGGAAATGAAATAATGCAGCTATGATTAGAAAAACGTCAAATTTCTGCATATGTTTGTTTGTTAGGTGTTTTTTTATATATATTATCATTAAATGAAACAGTTTGTGAAGACTATTTATAGAGATCTGTATTTCTGACTAACTATAGCTCCTATATTGTCATCAATAAACTGATATTAGAATATATTGTGTTTTCTTTTTATTCTCAAAGGAAAATTAATGTCTCTGTTTGACTATTACGGAGTCAGTTTCTCTGATTTATCTCTTTATATTTAAATAGAGACACGGGTTTAATGTCTCTGCAAATCTATGATAGTAAACGCGTTTGCAAGATTTATTGGATATTCTCGGAAATTGCCAGAATGGTTTTACAATCAATTCAACTGGTCTATTTGTAACAGTATTGGATCAAATTACATTAAACCACATTTTTATTACAAAAATCAATAAATTTTTCATAGACTGTTCGTCGTTGGTTTTAAAGAAAAGTAGTTTACAGAAAATATTTCTAAATGTGTGTTTTTGATTGTTGATAATAATTATTGGGGTGAAAAAATAACATAATATTGTTGTTTCTTTTCTTACCACCAATTCTTATTTTTCTTGCGAATGTCCTCTGCTTTTTGACATTCGAATTTATCAACATAATAATATATATTTGTAAGTATGATATTAAGGATTTTCTATTTAAAGCGTCCCAGGGTTTGACTGTTCTCTTCCTATCCAGGTACCTTCCGTCTCGTGTATTATCTCCTCTCTGTACAATTATAACGATCAAACCAAGAGCTAAATATAGCCCTCTTTCAGTCGCACTTTTTTCTCTTTCCTTGGATTGCATTCTCTTTGGATAACCCCTTTCTCCACAGTGTGGTCTCATATTATCCCCCCCCCCTCATTCACTCACTCGCTGAAGTGTACTTTCAATTTCTTTCTGCCTCAGTCGCCCCTCAATATCCATCCTTCTCGGCTATTACTATCATTAGGAGGGGGAGGTAACTGCCTCTACAAACGAAACAGTATAAATTTCTGTATCCGTCACTTCACTGACGCTGAGAGCTCCTATTTTTAGGCATTTGTTGTGATAATCAATTTTTCTTTCGCAACAGTGTAGGCATCAATTTTATTCTTTTCCTGATTCGGATATCACTATTTTACTCCTGACTGTCTCTACTCCTGGTGTGTGCGTGCTCAGGCTATAGAGTTTAAGTTTTTGGCTTTAGTTTCTTGGCTGCTGCTCTCTCCTCAACCAACCTCACAGCTAGCCTGAGTCTCTAAATTTCTCTTAATTGGTGGTGTCACTGCTTAGCTTCAGTTTTTCTCCCATTTTCGATATTTTCATTTCTCTGTCTTTCTCTATTTTTTATCATGACAACTTAGGATTTCTTATCTTCTTTAATGGAGTCAATTGGTTTCAGCTATTATAATGTTGTTTTCTTTTACTCTCTCGGAAGAATAGATAAAAATAAAATCCCGGTATTTTATTTATTAACGCCAAAGCCTCGGTATATTTGCATATTATTCTGTGTTAATATAAACTCCAAAAGATCTGTTTCTATTATAAAAAGTATACACCCATGTAAAGTGTTATAACAATATATTCTGGACTTATCCGTTTGTTGATATTGTTATTTTATCTTCAATTTTTTTCAGAAAATGTATAATTTTGACTGAGGTAATCATTTGTGTTTTGTTCTATATTAATTTTTATTTCTTGTTCCAATTTGTTCTATAATATTTTATGAGTTACCTGGTACCTTCCGTCTCGTGTATTATCTCCTCTCTGTACAATTATAACGATCAAATCAAGAGCTAAATATAGCCCTCTTTCAGTCGCTCTTTCTTTCTCTTTCCTTGGATAACTCCTTTCTCCACAGTCTGTGGTCCCATATTCCCCCCAAGAAAATTCGTTAGTCCTCTTAAGCAATGTCTGGAAAATATTAATTTAATTTTAGAATAATAATATGATAGGTTTGTCATGATTTCTTCTACTTGACTAGCAAAGGCAGGGTGGCGGACAGTACTTGAATTTCCAGTACATACTGGCAATGTACTTGAATTTTATCATGAGCTAAAATATACTGGAAATGTGATGGAAAAATATAATTTTGACAATGTGTCCTGGAAATGTACTGGAAAAAATTAGGCCAAGTGACCAAGAATTTTTTTAAGCCTCCTGCCTAGCTAGTGCAGGTAAAATTGATAGAACATTAAAGATTTATAGTTTGAGAGAAATTAAATCACATTGCATTATATATGTATAAATTTTTCATATACATACATAAAGTATTAATTAATTTACAATATTATAATCTAATAGCTATATTGAGTTTTTCTATTCCTTATTAAGTGAGATATGCAGAAGCCATAGAAATAGACAATGTTTAAGTGAAGGCAATAAAAAATTTATTTCTGTGGCAGAAGCATATGAATGAGGAGATTGTAATGTTACAATCTCTACTTTTTATAATTATAGTAGAGGTAGGATTTTTGGGGATTGTGAGTACTTGGCCGTAAATTTAATTTTTTCGAAAAATAAACAAAACGTCAAAAAATAAATGTAATTAACAAGTAATCTCTATACACTATTACACCGCAAGCAGCCGCAACTACACCACGATTATCAAGCATCTCACTATCCTTTACAATAGTATTCCGATAAATAAATTTAATTACATTTAGTTTTTGACGTTTTGTTTATTTTCCAAAAAAAAATAATTAATGGCCAATTACTCCACAATCGCTGAATTTTTTTATATGTATAAACTTTGCACAGTGTTAATGTACATTTTGAACGTTTTACCTTAACTTAATGTAAGGTATACTTACTACAAGATTTTTGTGTAAGAAAATACTTACACATTATACCTTACATTATACACAAATACCTTAACATTACAAAACGTTAATTAATAATACCTAACAAAGAGAAAAATGTCATATTTATCATATGACATTTTTCTCTTTGTTAGGTACTATTAATCAACGTTTTGTAATGTTTATGCATTTAACAGGCTAAATAACAAAAAATGAAAGTCACAATTCTTTGTTTTGAGTTTTAAACGTATTGCATTTCTTTAAAAAAATGAGTGTACTGGAAATTTTTTTAGGTGTGCTGGATTTTTTTGGCTCTTGCTGACAGCTTTTTTTAGGGGATTTTCCCCTTGCTGGCAGCAAAGGGGAATTTTAATTTTTGTAAAAATGGAATAATATTGATATTGGTTGTGTTTTTTGGAAGACAAAATTTTAGTGTCATACAAAATTATATTTTTGTTATAAAACTTTCAAGCTAGGTTATACTATGCAATTTAAAAAATATTCTAGCGCTAAATATGCTTTATGTGATAATTATTTTCTGTGGTGCTAACAGCCTATAGACTACTAACCCTGCTTTTTACAATTATTGTTGAGGCACGCTATTAACATCAAATTAAGGTTTGTTTAAAGACAATTAGCTCTACAGAGAAAATCTACAAACAATCCAAACATGCACTCATCTACGTTGTGGTATAGTGAAATCAGTTAATCAATCAGAAGCCAGTATGTTGGCATGGGTATGACTGCAATCAATTAATTTGGATCTGATAAGAGTGGTGACTTTGATGTTTATAGAAGCTATATTTTTATTACATTAAAGGGATTATAGAATATACCGCTGATTTAGACGGCAAACAAGTTTTATTCTATTTTTAAACTTAACACAATTTCGTCAGCCTTAAGAAAGCTCTGAACTGTCCCGTTAAAAACCATTGAACAGCCTCCTTTCCTTCCTGACACCCCCTCCACCTTGTACAGGAAGCTTCTGGTTCCTCTCTCTCCCCGCGGCCTTCTACAATCTGGCTAGATCATACGCGGACGGCACCGGTCGCCGTCTCTCCTTCTGTGAGGCGGTTCGTCCACTGGTCTCCATCGGTTTTCTCCTCGTTGCCTCCGTCGTCTGGTCGCTCCACTCGCCCTCCAACATCATGCAGAGTCACACGCGACTCTTCTTCCTTCTCCTGGGGACCTCCTTCTCCAACATCGCGGTGAGTATTGGAATAATTATAGGGAGTTAGAGGAGTCTAGTCATAATGACCGTTTTTGAGGCTCCAGAATAAATTTCAATAGCTAGTAATTGTTGGGATTTCAATCTCAATATATTCTTTGTAGCTGTTGTGTTAAACATTAAATTGCAACAAGCAATATATTGTGTAAAATGCAAAAAGTTACATACAGCAATTATTTTTGCGTAAAATTAAAGCATACTAGTTGTGAAATTATAACATTATTATGTCTACTTAGAAAGTCATTGCTCGTCTCTAACTGCACTTGTACAATCATTATTATATTTTACTACTCACTAATAAAAATAATGTATGCTGGAGCTGCTGAATCATTGTTCTTATTCATAGCCCAGAAAGTTAGACAGCCACCTCTCACTCTGCCAATCTGAGTTATGATTGTATGAACAGATTTTTGAGAATAGAGATTACGTCAACAAAGAGTAAAACTAAACAATAGAGTTGACACTGGTCTGGGTAAATCAGTGTAAGAACATGGTGAAGCAATGCAAGTAGTACTAAAGCAGGAAATGGATAAACTACTATTATAATGAATTCATATTCCTGTATCCAGTTTTTTAATTTTCTGATTTAGTATTTTCTGATAGTTTCTTTTAAATGATGGCATCGCTATTGCTTAGTTTTAATCTGATGTAATCTCTACTCTCAACAACCAATTTATAAATCTTTTCTTAATGTGTCGTCTCTCTGACAAGCCTGTCTAACAGAAAAAATTGAAGTCCAATAATAAAATGATTTACTCCGCAGTTCCAGCTTATTATATCATTTTTTTTTTCCGAGTGGTTGCCTATTTATTGTCCAAATAGAGCCCAGTACAGAATTGTATTTGTTATTTCTCTGCTCAAAGTGTATAAGTAATTAACTGCTAATTCGCCCTTTTTTATGCAATCATGAACTGTTAATGTTGTCAAACAATTCAGCCGACTGGATTTGTTTTCTTCTAGTTGTAGCTAGAAATGAAAGATCCAGAACGTTTTGCTGCTCGGTATATGATTGAGCGCCTTTTAAGAGTGAATTATTATGCAGAAATAGGATTTAGGTCAATTCTTTTTTTACCTCCTTTTTTATATCAGTGGATGTATTCACATAGTATAGAATTCTCAGAAAAATAATATCTGCAGTATAAGATAATTATGATTGATTAGAGTAGACTAGGCTAGACTAGAGCTAATATTTACATAAAACATGACGAGAAAGGTTCTAAAATGTTGTATAATATCATTTCGAGGTTTTTCATCCGATAAAAACTAAAAATATATTTGTTAAACATGAATTACATATTGAATTACTGAATGTAAATCAAATTTGTTAAGTATACTTAAAATTAAAGTTTGAAATCTCTTACGTAATATTTGTGTATGATATTCGATAGTTTAAATGTTCCCTGTTTAAAGAGAGTAAAATTTCTAATGAAATGTATTTAAAAGATGTTTGGGGGTATGTAGTTACTTGTATTGTACATATATTTGCATTTTAATTGAAACTCAAATTAATAATGATAAGAACTTTTGAATGCGTCTAAATCACTTTTTACAACATTTGAATGAGAAATCATGTCAGTATTTTACATGAGGTTCACTTTGATAGTACCGGAGTTCACCTTTAGACTTTTCACCATAATTTCTGGAACACGATGTTGAAAACTTTTTAATGTAATCAATTTACTAATTTAAAATACAATTTTGAACTGAATCTTTGGAAACTTGGATGGTCAATGTCTCGATAATGTCTAACTAAAATATGCCTGGATCAAGTAGTTTTTTTAATCTGAAAATTCTCGTTGTATCTTGTATATATACAAGTTGTGTAGCGCTATTATAAGTACTCTAAATATTAGAAGCAATCAATACTCCTGCTTTGATTTTGTGCGTCTTAAAATACAACATAATAATTGTTTGTATCACGTTTGGCACTGCGCGTCTTATAGATTACGGAGATATGAGCAATTACTCTTCAAGCAATATTTATTACTCCACTTCTATTTATATGTAAGATACATAGTGTTCACATGCACATACATAGTTGAAATTAATTGCTCTGCTTTCTTCATATAACCAAAGATTACTTTACATTATAGGCATAGCATTGCAGTTATTCACACGGATCTAATCCTCGAATATACCTTGAACTAATTGCGTACCCAAATTGTGTATTTAATTATGTTCAATAGCATTCCTGTCGCTAATTTCATTATCAACCAACAAAGTTTGTCTACTCTATTAATACCGGCATACCCACTGATAACATAATAGCAAAGCAGGTATTTTAATGGAATGCCATGTAAATAATTACTAACGTCGGTGACTAATTTAAGCGTTTCATATAAAAGTAGTAATCTAATTTCATGCATAGTAGTTAAAAACATGTTAACTAAAAATTAGATCCTGATCAGTATCTTTTTCGTATATATTAATTTGTATTTAGATATTTTAGTTCTATATTGTAGGTTATGCGCATTTACAATCAATATTTGAAATATTTTTATTGATAGGCTTTTTTAGTGTGTTTTTTCGTCATTATTTTATCGGAATTTTCAGTTTATGCAATATTAATTATTTTGTAAATTTTCATTTCTTTCTGTGTAATTCTGTGAATAAATTGTTACATTCATTGGTAAGTTGGATTCAGAATATGACATATTCGATGCCGATTAAATTGTACAAAGAATTAATATTTTTTGTATTGTTTCTTTAAATTATTCTACAGTCTAAGCATACTTCAAAAGAGATATTCCATATATTCAAAGTAATGTTAAATCTGAAATTGTCATATAGATTTTAATTTTAATTTAATCACTTATTTTAAATACATTCTATATTGTCTGCTTTATAATTATATGATATTAATCGATATAAGTATGTTAGTGATACTGATGCAACCAACTCGTTCTAGCACTAAAAGGATATTTCTGAGTTTCAATTTTAACCAATTAAAAGTATGTAAACCTAAAAATATATGTATTGATATTATCTATGTACATATAATAAAAAGGTTTGATTGACTATGTAGACTTTTGTATCTCCACCAGTCAAACTAATAACTTTACTTTGTATTTTATTTAGACAATGTGACCGCTCTTATAATTTAACATATAAATATCCTATTTGATAAATCTGTGTTATGATAGAAACGGATACTTCAAACTTTTCACTGTGAGATTGGAAACATTGCTGATATTAAATGTTATGGTTATCAGTTTTGACCATGGGTAAGCTTATGTTAGCATAATTATGTTAGAAGACTAAGACTAAAAGGCTCTGTCAATGAAACCACGTTTTTTATTTTTAATAGTTTGTAATATTCTACTACTGTATAACGCCGTCGAAAAATGAGAAATGATGCTCAATTTGGTAAACCTACTATGTTTTAAACGGTCATCTGTTTAGTATCAAAGTGTTGTAATCCACAAAATGTTGTAATTTTACGAAATAAATAATTGCATAACATGAAAATTGATTACTTTTTTACTACTATTTTAAAATGTGTGTGTATTGTTAAGTTTTAAACCACTTTATATTTGCATTTTCGTGTAAATGGTAATGAAACCTATAATAGTTTTTGTTTCTTATCGATCTTTCTACATTTCTGCACCTTTGAATCGATTATTTCTTGATAATATTTACCACATAAATCTGAGTGTGAATTCGAACGCTTTACTGGTAGTATTTTGCTTCTTTGATAAGATAAGTTGATTGAGGGAGGGGGGTGTTTAAGGTAGGTCTTCAAATGAATGCGGACGTTGGTAATACTCGACTTTTATGTCGTCAGCTAAACGACACAGAACTACAGTTTATCTCTAAGCCGACTGCAGTCAGAGATATTTATTTCTACAAACAGTACTTTAGTGTACATTTAGACTTGCGCGTTAGTACGTTTGTGGTAGGGGATATTTATCGCCTTCATTCCTGTCTTTCTTTGTTACTACTCAGAGGAGAAATCTTCATTTTTAGAGAAATTCTGAATGTCAGATTTTCTTTACAAGTTTTAATGTCTGTATTTTTAATACAAAGTTAATATTCACAGGTCTCAATTGTAAGAAAGTTGTTTTACTTCACATTTTCGCGCCTCTTTAAAACAAATTAATCATTTAGTTTGTGTTGACAAAGTTAATTTAATTTATAACTTTATAATTTTATATATCTTGGACTTTACTCTATAGAATCTATTGTAACAATGAATTATACACCAGACTTCAAACTTTTGGACTTCTCCTTCGTGTTAACTAAAGAATGTCTATAAATATCACTTTAGAGGGTGAATCAAAATACCAAAATTCTTTTGTTGTACTTTTAGTAACTTTTAGTAACTTTCTACGAAAACTACTAATACAACCTTTCATACTACTTTTATGATTCTGTTGCTGGATTTATGTCGATAAACTTATCGGTTCGAGAGCATGTAATATTTGTAATGGGCTACACAACTTTTATTTTTAAATCTATTTAATTTCTTTCACATTATTAATTATGATAAAACATCGTTAGCTTCCTCTGTGTTTGTTTCATAATAATATATATGAATATTATAATGTTTATAATACTTTTGAAAGGGTTAACAACAACAACAGCTTGCTTGGCACTCTCCGTCTGATGGTCCGTGAGGGGGTGGGTGCCGAGTTGGACATCTTTGTGTTCCGACTGGAACCTGATCCGGCTCGCCGCGAAGAGGCGTTGTCCATAAACCGGAGTGATGCTGTCTTGAAGGTCTATGGTCGGACCATTACATGACAATATGTGAGATTCATCTAGAAGTTAATATCCTAGTAGAGGGGAAACCTCGGCTAAGATGGAGCTGGAACAGAGCAAACTGGCTGTCCTACAGCAGTTCAGTGACGAAAAATATGCCAAGTTTCAAATTCAGTGGTCTGGATCGACTTTGGGGGAGAGGGGAGAGGGTATCCATTTTCACGGAAACGATTTAGAACACTGCCAGACCCATGTGGGGATGGTTTGATAAAAAATCTTATAGAGAGTACCTGATCACTGAGCTTGTTGAGGCCATCAAGGATCTCAACCGACTTGGAAGAAACCTTGGGGACGGGAGGGTGGAGTGGATCCAAGCGTACCGGAAGATCAGGTTACTGATCGCTGAGTCCAAGCAGGCCTGTTGAAGACAGTTCGTAGAGCCGCTTGAGGAACACTCCGGGCGTGAGGAGTAATCCACTCTTTGAGTGTAAGGTTCCCACAGTCAGCCATGGATAGCTAAAAGGTGTTGATGGATGGGAGACATCGAATCAAAGAAATGCAAACTGCTTCGTACAAGCATATTGTTAATGCTTCGAAGGCATTAGTTGCCGCCATTTCTCAAAGGACGAGAAGAAGATGAACTGTATTGTGAAGCGTTCTCTGAATATGGAGGCGCTTCATTATGTGCAACATGGGGAAGAGAGCCCTTACTCTATCGTGAAGTTGCGCTATGCTCTGGACTAGTCAAAGGCGAAAGCGGTGGAGGAGCCGGATGGAGTTACTCTCAAAGAGGCAGGTGAAGTGGCCCGGGATTTTATCCTGGACTGCTACAACATGTCCTGGAGAGAAGAGGTTTGCTAACAAACCTGGAGATCCGTCGTAATTATACCCTTTCCGAAAGGGTGCAAACTAGCTGAAAGGATAGACTTGTACCGACCTGTCATCTTACCTTTTGTCTTGGCAAGGTGAAGGAAAGGATGGTCAACCGCCTCACGCACCTGTTGCTTGACATGTGATCGGAGAAACAGGCCTGGTACTTCGTAGACTTTGGTACACGAAAGACCAGGTCGTAAGGGTCACCCAGGCCTTCAGCGATGGGTTCCTGAGCAGGCCAACCAATTGGAGTGTGTTGGCGTTGGATTTCTCGAAGGCTTATAACACGGTTTGGCAGACAGACCTACTGGACGGTCTGTTGAGCTCCGGGGTTCCTTTTCAATTCATAAGATGGATAAGGGGCTTTATCCCCAACATATTGTCCAGGGTGCGTCTCAACAAGGTGGAGAGCGAGAATAGACTGTTCCAATAGGCTACTCTGCCTCATATCAACCCATGAGCGCATACGTCTATGTACTCCGTCACGCTTTGACCAGCGGGCTTAACTTTCCATGTCGAGAATGTGATGGCGCAGCTCAGTAGTGAACACTGTCACATCCTGGCGAAATACCGAGTCCACGTGGACGCGGAAATACAACCACTATACGCTGAAAGAGGTGAGCAGAGTTTAGAATAAGTTAACTCCAGACATGCCCTGCTGCTCACCAATACCAGCGACTGGCGGTGTTCTGGTTGGGAGTCCCCTCTCTATCTGTGCTGACGGAGAATGGGGCCTCGTATCTGCGGGGGCTTCAACTCCCCTGATGGGGATCACGTCTTACCCAATCTAACCCAACCCAACCCAACAATAAAAACAACAACAATAATAAGATTATGTTACAGTTTTAATCGATATTTCAAATAATTTGGTTAATGTATATCAGAAAGAGAGCTGGAGAAAGGACAGCTCCTTGAGGATGCCTTGTCTGAGTGTCGTGGTTTTCCCCTGCTTCCATCGTATTCCATCTAGGATTTTCTGTTTCATACTGCGATTGTTGAATCTATCATAGGTTTTTGGGTCAATGTTGTTGTTACAAGGTATCAGGATTAAGCCATCTCTCTAGACTTAATAGTACGCTTTGGCTTAGTCAAGAAGACAGGACCGTTCTCTCGCTCTCTTGTGAAATCCGTCGCTGATTTTTTGAGAAAATCTGATAATCTGATTTTTATCTGTTCATCCAGACTGAATCCGGACTGCTGGTTGAGATTGAGAAATTTTCTGGATTCAAGAATATAAATTATTATTTTTTGAGTATCCTTTACATCAGTTTCCCTTTGCAGGATGTTAAGAATATCAGTCTATAAGATGGGTTCTTCTCGGGTTCTTTATTTTTCTTGAGTATTGGAATAATCTTACAATAACATTAAGTTCTGGGAACTTAATTTTGAATGAATGATTTGTTTACGATAGTTAATAGGTTTTCTTTTGCTATTTCCAGGTTTTTCATCAATCGGGGGTGAACGTGGCCAGGTCTAATTGATTTGATTGTGTCCATGTCATCAACTGGTCCAGATAACTCTTCCATGTTGATCTCTTAGTCTTTTTCTCTGTTATTTTTATTCGTGTTCTAGATTCTGTTGTTGGCCTTGTTCTTCACACTTCTGTAGTCTTTGGGGATTTTAAAATTATTTTTAACTTCAATGTATTCCGATATAAAGACATTCGATTTTTTTCGTTTAGTATTGTAGCCTTTGCCTTTATGTTTAAGGATACGGTCCAGTTCATTGTTGTTCTTTTCTACTCTTAGAAATTGAAAGAGTTTCCACATCTTCTTAGGGTTGTTATGCTTCAATGCTTTGTCTTTCCATTGATCTGCCTTGGCTTTGTTAATTTTATCTTTGATGCTGTTCTCAATTTCTCTTACTCTTTTCCAATTGATTTCATTTTCTTCTTTCAGTTTATTTTTGCTCTCGATGTTTTGTTTGATTTCTTCGTTGAGGATTTTGCCGTTTCAGGTTTTCAGTTTCTATACCAATATGTTTGTGTGCTGCTTTGAGGACAAGTTTTTTCCACATTTTTTCTGCATTTTTGTGGGAAGGTTTCTAAGGTTTATTGCAGAGATTATATCTGCTGTTTTCTCTTTGAACTTGTTCCACTCCGCTTGTTCCAGTCCTAAAATATTCTAGGTATGTTCTCTTCTGTTTTGATTTTTGTCCTGAGTTCCATGATTATCGGTTTGTGGTCAGAGTTCATGATTTGGATAGTATATATCATTTCACGTTTGGTTCCAAATTTTAGTGGCAGATTTTTATGTCCTGCGTGAATTTATGGTTAATGCATCTGTCTAGTTATCGCTCTATTGTTAAGGATCATAATATCGTGGTCGTCAACCCAGTTGGAGATGTTGGTACCTCCGTTGTCTATATTGACAAGGTTGTCCCATGATTTATAGTATGCGTTGGTGTCTCCTATAATCCATTCGGAGGTGCTTGGTGCTTGGTGATTGGGAGTTTCTGTTTTGTTCTAGCGATGGCTTATTTCTTGTTTTCTGTGCTATTGCGTGGAGGTATGTATATATTGTGAATGTTTTGCTTGTTGTTTGTTTAGCCATGTTTAGTTTGGATTTCGGTAGTTGTGTCTTCGGTATCTATTTATTTGTAGGGAGTTATCAGATCTTCCCTTGCATTTTTAGACATATCAAATCTTTTTCTTTCTGTATGTTGTTGAATTCTAAAAATCTTTTAAAATAGCCCTCTTTCCGGAGTTTGATCTCTTGCATTTTTTGTAGTTGTTATGGAATAAATAATAGGTATGAAAATATACTTGTTTCACATATATTAGTAATATGACAAAAATAAAAATGCAAAAATTCTGACAATCGGCATCTATAGCATCATCAATATAGAATTTCGATAGATTATTTTCAAATTCTGGAATCTTTGTTTGAAAATGATTATAATTCCATTATAGAATTTTAAGAGAACTCCTTTCCTTCTTTCGGATTTAGGCCTATCAGGTTAGCTTCTGCGGATGAGATTTTGTTGGCAAAGTGTCTTTCTTTGATATCAGTTGTTCTCCTTTCGCATGTCTAGTCTTCATTCTTATCTCTAAGGTCAGTGAAAGTTCTGTTGTTGATTCCTATGCACTTTTATGGACAAGTTTATTGTGCACACCTTGCATTTGTCAGCCGCACTTGTAAGTGGGCTTTGACAACGTGTGCATTTCTTCCTCTTTAGTCAAGGGTATTTTGGGGGGTGGGTTACCTTATCGTGATACACATGCGGGTAACGAATATGAAAGTTGTATTTCTTTTCAGGTGGTATCTCGGAATTCCAGTGCAGCCGACATGGTATTACTTGTTGCATCCTGAGCAGGTATTATTAAAGCTGGCTTTAATGGTTGCTTTACATCGTTGACAGGTTGTGGGGCTTGGGTTTTGCTCAATAATGCTCGCTCTGATCAGTCGGAAACAAAGAAACCTCATCAGCTACATACTTGTGGTTAGAAAAAATCCGGTTGGTCGTGATAGATTTTGGTAGTCTGTGGTTTTTCCATTCGTATCCCGTTCGAAGAGTGTTCTTATCTTGAGATCTCACGCAACACAGATTGGAGATTGGAAGAAGTAGCATTGTTGCTTATGTTGGTTAAACTTGTCGTCAAAATTTAGTTTGTAACATGTTGAAGTATTTTTCATTAAGGCCCTGCTCTGTTTGATACATAATGACAGCCCACCAATTTATAAATGTATATATTTTAAATATTTATTTTATGTAAAATTGAAATCCGTATACATAAACATACATATAAATATAAATATTAATTTTAATTATTTGATTTTTATTCGATGTAATTACAAAAAAGTATAATATTTGACTAACATATATTTGTAATTATATAAGTATTAATATAAGCTAAAAATGGCAAAAAGTGTTTTGACTCAAAACATAAAAGAAATGAAATATCCCTTAAATGTGTTAGCTCTTTAGTTAATAATATTGGACTTGAGCTAACTACTTAAAAAAACTATTATACTAAAAGCATTTTATCTAGGACATATATAATTGTTTGACTTCATTCAATTTAATGTGTTTTCAATTAATTTTATGTATTCATCAGTTTAACTTTTGATATTTCTATTAATTAAGGCATAACTGTATAATGGGAGGAATATAATTAATAATTTTCTTAATAATAAAAACGAAGTTAGCTCAAGTCCAATATTATTAACTAAACACACAGCTAATCACATTTAACAGATATTTCATTTCTGTTATGGGTTGAGGCTAACACACCTTTTGCAATTTTTGGCTTATATTAATTTCCAATTTTAATTGATTATATATAATTGTAAAGGTATGTCCAGTCACACAATTTAATTTTAAGATAGGATACAGTGGTTGCTATGAAAAATCTAGCCTCCTAGCAACGGCTGCTAGGTAAAAAGATTATTTTTCTCATGATCTGGGACATTTCCAATATAGTTTGTTCAAAATTTCATAAAAATCGCCTAAAGTTTAGGGGGTGTTATTGGGTCTAATCAGTGGTTGCTATGCAAAATCTAGGTCCCTAGTAACGATTGCTAAGTAAAAATATCATTTTTATCATCTCCGGTACATTTCCAATATATGTTCAAAATTTCAAAAAAATTGCTTACATGTATAGGGGGTGTTATTGGGTCTGAATAATAATAATAAGAAGAAGAAGAATTGGAATAATTGGAATAATTACGTAAAAGTCGTTTTTTGCACCTAAATATCTCGGGTTCTACAAACAAAAAACTTCATACAAAATAGTATGCTGATTAATTTTCGGCGGCTCTACACGATACAAGTTAACTCATTTCAAAATATAAATTATTTTTAAATGGTAGCTGTTTAAAAATGGCTGATCTTGTGGTATTCTAATATACCTTACTGTATGAGCTAACAACGATAATATTTAATTGGAATTGATTTTTTGCAACTGAGTCTATTGCATACCTAGACCTTTCCCAATATTGCTATATATTCGTATTCGTTGTCATTTTCACGATATGTGCCACGTTAATTTTTGGAACTAACATAATACACGGCTATACATACATATAGTGGCTACAATTCTTTTCAAGAATATATTTGAAACATCACGGTGTCAGATTTATCCCTTGCAGTGATAGATAACCATTATATACCGAATAAGCTAACCCGATTCAATAAATATATAGACTGTAATAAGGTTCCCTTGAGATATTGATATTAATATTGTAAACAGAAATTCAATAATTTCTGAATGTATACACCGAAGTTTGGAAATGACAATTATTTCTATGGTTATAACATGTGAATAAATATATGGATTAATCAATCGAATCTGTCTATTTGATGTATCAGATAACATGTAATACCATGTAGGTATACATAGATTACATTTTATATTGAATCTTTAGTAACAGTATTATAGTAACAATAGAAATATATAAATTAAAATATAGTTTGATTTCTTAGCTAAACTTTAAATAATTTCAACATAATTTTTGTATTTTGGATGATCAATTTGGAAGTTTTTAATAGAAATTAAATAAAATAGTTTCGATCTTAATATAGTCATTCAGTAATATTTAATATATTTGAGGGCACGATATTTTCTTTTTAAATTAAATTTAATAACAATGTATTAATTATTATTAATATATAAAATTTTTATTTAAATATTATGTGAAGTATATTTGAATCATATTTTCACAGATGTTATCCTGGTCTTCCCTTCCATGTTTACACTCTAAAGGAGTTATTTGTATTCATATCAGAATGTTCAATCCTCCTACGTAGAAGTCTTTTGTTTTCCTTAATAAAATTGTCACATATGTTTTCTATGTTTATTTTTCATACTGCTTTAGTATACACTAAATTTAACTTTATGTACATTATGTGGAGGTAATGGATGTCACTTATAGAGTTAAGAACAGCATCTTGCTATATTAATTAAGAAAATCTCATGATATACATAATAAGTGAAATACTTATGTGCACAAAGTTCACACACAAGGGAAAATCTGAAACTCTAGAAAATCTATATCGATGATTATTCACATCAAACTACTTAATAAAAATGCGCATATTGTATCACTGACATTTTTTATCCTTTCAGTGGCTATTATATTTGTTTAATAAATTTTGAAATTAATAATACCTTTAATTTCCCATAATTAAAACGTTAAATGATTGAGAAAGATGTAAGAGAGAAAACGATAAGAAAAATTAAATGGTATTATTTTTCTAATTGTTAAAATTTATACATTTAAAAACTTCTATAAAAGAAATACTCAAAATGGATAGTTTTACACTTAAACTTAGAAAACTAAGAACTAGTTCATAAAAATGCAATATTAGATAAAATGTAGATTTATAAACATTCATCTTACAAAAATATTTGTTAATTAATAAACATAATATTCTCATATATAATGTAATGTAATATATTGTAGCGATAAGGCAACGTCAGCTCTCAACAAACGTTTATTGTGAAATCACATATAGTCCTCTTTTACATGAATGAAAAGTTGAAATAAATTGACGTCAAAATAACAATGGGTATCGTATAGAGCGATGTTCAAGCCGCTGCAATACAACTACTATATCTAATAATTCTATATAATCTTTGATAATTAAAAGTGCAACAATATATTAATTCATAAATTTTGCAATATATTATCCCCATTAAATCATATTAAAAAATAATTTTAATTAGATATATTAAATGTAAATAATAAAATAAACTATTTGTTAAAGTATAATCATAAATAATGAGGTAACGAGTATTTATTTATAATGTAAGCAATTTTTGACTTGATAAAAAGCTAAATTAGTTAACAACAAATTTTATCATTAGTGTCAAATTATTGTAACAATAATATTAACGAATCTTATTTTATTCTATTATTTATTTATTGGACAGTGGTATGAATGTAAATAATTAATTAGCCAGTGATATTTCATTGATTCACGGACAATATTTCGCTTCATTTAAAAAAACACTGTGCTACGATGCATTTTTTTTCATAAAAGATGAACAAAAAATCCTAAAATGAAATATTTATAACGGCGTGAGCTATATTACAAGAAATTGTTTATATTATAATATTGATGCAACACAGATATGAAATATACTGCTAAATGAACTTAGTTTGGAGGTAAGTTAACTTTGTAGATCTTTATTCACTTTGTTAATTTATAATTTCGACATATTACTTTTATATGTTTAACACGGACATATTGATAAGTATAGGACACTAGTTTTTGAAGTGGGCGATATACTTATACCCATAGAGTACACATAGAGAAACGACTCATGTGTTTTGAATGTATACATTTTAAATATATATATTAAAATTCATCGA
>JAYRBW010066440.1:0-28443 GCA_036023295.1 Invenusta paracnida | reverse complement strand
TTATTAGATTAATAAGTATACTAACCGAAACGTCTCAGAAAATATATTTTATTTGTTTATAAATAGGGGGTTGTTACTGTTTTAAGAACTATAATTATTAAGTTGTTTATAAATATCAGAATCTATAATTACACTGCAACTATAGAATTGAAGTAATTAAATATCTATATCGTATTATAAAAATAAGTTAAAAAAATGTGGTGTAATTATGAAATGTATTATAAGTAAACCTATAATAAATGACAGAAAAGGATATTTATTATTTTAAAATATAATTGAATGAATTAAAATTTCCGTTTTTTTAATTAACATTTATGTATATTTTGTTTTAGGTAATTATGTACATAATTTTTAATTGAAATTATGATCTGATTTTTAACAAAAATGTGTTGTTATCGATGTACCTATATACATATCTATAGAATTGAATTTATTATTATAATGATATCCAGTTGCTAATTGATTAAATACTAATTTGTACAAAAACATATTCAAAGCTAAAGGAATTAAACCATTTTTAAATAAAGGAAGCAAAGCGAAAGTAGAACGCACCATTATTTGTTTCACAGATGACCTGTTTCTGTTTATTACAGTCTTCGCGTGATAGTGTGATACCATTGTTAACAAATTTAGCTGAGATGCATGTAAATGATGCTTCGAATTCAGTTGTAAATAATGCGAGAACATCTTGATGTGTCTTAATTCCAGTTGTACTGCCCACTGGATTTGTTGTCATAGTCGGATAAGTAAGACCAATCCAGGCCTCGGAGCTAAAAGAAGATAAGTGTATAATAAATTAGAGAAGGCGTTCTCTAGGATATTTATCTATTTTTATATTAATGCAATTCACATATTCCGATTTATGACATGTCCTATGTCCTAATAGACCGAATATGTTCGCATGACAAATTACCCGAGTATGACTTAAGCATACAGCTAGGTACTACTAGGAGGAACATACGCTCGTTCTTAACATTTGGATAGAACGGTGGACCTCGTGCAAAGATACTTCGAGGTTTCCAGGGCCACCTGAAAGATCAGAAAGCCCAAGAAAACTGTTCTAGGTCACCAGACACTTGACTGGTAGGCACAGCAGGCTGTCTGACAGGAACATGGAAGTATTTCTATATAGACTGAGTCGAGGCTCACAACCTTCACATTATAGTAGGCTACTTCTTTACTCTGAGTCACCAAGTTCCTAATGTGTCACGGTTTTTTTTGCAGCTTCAGATTATACGATTTCATTAATACTATAGTTTGTTTGCACTACTACAAATAATATAATAGTTCACGTAATGTAATGTAATGTAATGTAATAAAAATAATATTAACGTAGCCTTTTTTACTAGCCAACTTACTGTTTTAACATATAATCTGATAATATTATTGATAGTTGTTATTAGTTAAGTATAAATTAAACATTTAGTAGTTAACAAAAGGATTTTATCTAACTTCTCCACTTGTCTAATTGTTCGTAATAAATTGTACACATAAACATGTAAAATAAGCAATGTTAGTTACATTTTTTGTTTTAGTAAACAATATTAGTTATAGAATATCTTATCATCATAGACAATATAATTCAAACGACTAAATCTCTAGTAAAAATTTGAGCTGAACAATAAATGAATCCAATGCTTCAAACCGAATGTTTATTAACTCATATTACAAATATTCAATTAGAGAATAAATCGAAAAGTAAAAAAAAAGTTAGGATGACGATTATGTGTTAACTTTGATACTAATTAAAAATATGTTTATATCAGGTAAAGTAAAATTTCTGAATAGTAAACCTGAATAATTGAGGATATTTGAATGTAAGATAGCAATAAAATTAATGCATATGATGCTGGAATGAGCTGGTATAGTTGGTAAAATTATATTGTCCTCAGGAAAAAGGAGAACATTAAAATAATAAAATATTCAAAATTCACATAACAACCGTAAATACAAACTACTGATTTTAATAATGATGAGACGTAAAAAAAAATATTTACACAAACCAATTCAAAGTGAAGTATATAGTCTTCAACAAAATAATAAGCATCTGAAGAGGTTATTGAAACTACTTGATATATTTATAATATACTTTTATATCTTGCTCAAATCTGAATAGCTTTGAGGATAATAAGTTTTATTTTCCTTCGGTTAATATCGCATTTATTTAACTGTTTTTAGCTATTCATTTGCTGTATTGAAATATTTTCAATAATATTACAGAAAATCGAATATCGTAACATTTCAAAATAGCAATAATTAATTGAAACTTTCTAACTTTTAGAAGTACGTATATATATTTTTGTAATTTGAAATCAATGCATTAACTATTTACATGTATGTATATTTCTAAGATATAATCTAATTTATTCTCATATAGGTATATGATTTTTATTTTTCGATTTTTTACTTGTTTTGAATTATTCATTAAAACAACTATTTCATGTTTATTTACTTAGCCAGGGTAAAAATATACATATCTATAAAATTTAACCAGCGAGTATATGTTTTTAAATTCAAAATTGATATTGGTCTCAAAGGTCTATTGTATATAAAAACAACGTGTTAAGATATGTTTTGAAAATGAAAACGTGTAAACTTACATTTTGTTCCCCATCATTAGATTCCTAAGTTTTATTTTGTCTCCTTTGTAATGCAATTCTGCTAAGCGGCCGTTCGCTTTAAGACATTTCATTGTGGCATTTGCAAAATCAGTAGTCATCGTCAAACCCGTGTCAAAAAGTGTCTTACTATTGGATAAATCTGTGAAACAAATAATAAAAATTTAGAAGATATTTATATATTCTCTCAAATGAACATAAATTTATGTCTATTTTTGTTTAGTAAATTTTTTATAGGTATTAAACTGCATAATACACTCTATTTTAGTCAATATTCTATATTGAATATATTATGTTAAACTATAATAGTTATGAGCGTAAAAAGATATGGCTCTCTTGCAGCATTAAATTGATTGTGAAATGAAAAGAAATAGCCCGTGATGCGGTTGTAAATTAAAAAATAGAAATTTAATTAATTAAACTAATAACCATATATTATGTCGAGGTAAACCTTCTTCATCAAAGGTACGATAGTAGAAAAAACAGTTCTGAGTGTTTATTGAAATTTATTAAATACAAGACAAAGGGGCCTTCTTTTTCTGCGACTGAAAGACTGGCCAAGAAAAACTGATGTGTCGAACGTTTCTTTGTTAGCAAAGTTTAAATTACCTATAATTTTCATCGAACCAGTCTTTGTTCATTTTTTTAAAGAATTCGATTTGTATTCGAATTCAAATATTTGTAAGATAGCCAACGTCATGCTTTCCAGGAGTACTTTTGGAAATGAGTCAGTCGAGTTGGTGAGTTTAAATCTATCTTCTGGGAACCCCTGGAACTTTGGTTTGACTTAGGGAGCTTTGAGTTGGCTTTGACTTCTATGAACCATGGACTGCTTACTTGAGCTTTTTCTATGGTAAGCCTCCTCCTCTCTTTGGTTTTATGTTAAACTTAAAACTGTGGGCTAGCATTTCGAAGCACAAAATAAAATAATTTTTGTGGGGCGAGGGGTGAATGAGGAGGGTATTACATTTGCACTAATTAGTATATACTATAGACTTCTCAAATGTCACATTATTTTTGGTCCCTATACTTATTAAATTTATGATTGCAAAAAAACTTGACTGAGAAATGACTGACTTACCAAAGTATTTTTCACAAAGAACATCACTGGCGGCAACAGTGCAACTAGCATCCACAAAAGAAATACTACTCGATTGTCGACTAAGACGGAAGCATTTGGTAATTTGTGTGGTTTGTTTTCTGCCATAGACAAGAGATGTTGACACTGGAACGCGACTGTCGTCCCACTGGAAGCTGACTGTTGAGGTACCCATATAGTTTGGATCTGTCTTCCGCAGACCAAACCAGGCTTGAGGCCTAAAGATGAGATGGTGGGTGTTATATAGCATATGGGATGCAGAAAGTGGGATTACACACAACACTTAATAGATTAATCCATCAGTAGACTGATATTTAATATTATGTACCTATCCTTAGAACAGTATTAGAAATTTCAACTTAATAATTAATGTGTATTATTTATTCATTGCTTTCGTTTGAATCAAGTTCAAATGAACAAAACTTATTCAGATTATGAATAAGCTGTTTTTCGATGTATATATCGTCTTGCTTTCTATTTTATTAATAGATTCAAATGCTAATTATACAACACATTTGACACATTTATTTGACTTTTTAAATAAATGACATTTTGTAATATTATTATATAATGTACAATATAAACTATAATGTATCACCAATTACTATTGAATATATATTTTACAATAAAATTGTAACACAGAAAAGGATGTAAAAATAAAAATTAACTAAAATTAACAAACATTATTGCTTTTATATCCAATATATTTATACTAGACTTATTCATTTTTCCAACTTCTTTTAACTCTTGAACCAGTTTCGTTCTAAAGACTTAGTTAGGAGCTTTAACAACGGAAATTTGTAGAAACTAATACAAAATTTATTGCAGCTTATGTGAGAAATGCCTTTACTGTTTTGTTTTATTTTATCATCTTTCTTATGCCGCATAGAGAAATCATTGATTTACAGTTCACAAGATTTACACAGTTTCAAAAAATGCGAAACTGTTTCAGTGCCAAAAGAAATTTCTATTTTAGTTTTTATTAATATCAAATTCGACTAATTTAAAAATAAACCTTATATGCATGTATGCTCAAAATTTAACAGGTCCTCATTTTGAATAAAAAGTTAAAGGTGTAGATTTCATTTTGCATTGAATAATTCTTTCTAACTATATTTGATGTGCCTAATTATATATATTATTATATACATAAATAATTGACTATAAATATTCTATTAATGTAGGTAAGCATACTTACATTACGTCCGTAGACATCATTTTTATGGCAAAACTGATATCTTCATTTGAATGTAGTTCCAACAATCTGCCACCGTAGACATTACAAGCGCTTCTTGCATTCGTATGGTTTAAAGTATTCGAAATATGGAAGATTTGTTTAGCTGAAATAAATAGTACAACGACACAAACTATATAATCAATGTTCTTGATAAACAAAAAAGTGTATATCATCGTTATATTAAGCTTAACTTTATACTTAAAATTCATCATCCTATTCACCAATCATTGTTTATACATAGATGCGACACTTATTTCGTTCCAATGTATTCATGTATAGTTTTATGACTCGTTTAAATCTCAATTTAATTTTTAGTAATTCATGAAATAATTCAGACATATAAATTACAATTTAGTAAGAAATCGAATTATATTATATGTATTATATAAAATTGTAAGTGAACTTTTTAAGGGTGCAATACCGTTGTTTTATGAATATTGTTGCAGAAAAATCGAGCTAAGCTATATTTCAATATATGTATACCTATAATTGAAAAAAACTTATTAATTATATTAAATCAATATTCCAAAATTTGAAAGTCGTCGGTTGCTTATAGCCGTTTGAAGTAATAATTTATTTATAAGAAAAGCTTTGGTTAATTTGATGTCGTAGTAACTTATGGACATACTGTATGTACCAACCAGATACATACTCACCCAAGATATTTGTCTGACACAGTGGGTAAGCTATGTTTTGATTACACGCCGCAGTCTTAATGTCAGGTCCTTCGGTGAAGTCGATGTAGGCGCATATATATTCGGCAGAGTTGTTGAAGTCGGCAGAACGAAAGAGCAATTTGTCCGATAGTGGAAGGCCTACTTTGTCCCACAGAACACCTTCCCAAGTTGTCATATTAGCGATGTTCGGTTTTGTTAGTCCAATGTAAACTTTACTATATTGAGAATACATTAAGAATGCAAAATAACGTAATTAATGCATCAATTTTCTCCATATAGCTTATATAATAATTTTTTTCAGTAATTAAAATTCATAATATACATTAACATTTACGAGAAATTGCTTACTAAAAGTATTTTGTAACCCTTTTACTAATTATGAAAATTTTAAATAATAGACACAACATAATTTTGTCAGATATTGAGTCAATTTTTGGGGTTAATTTATTCTCTCTAAGAGTGCAATAAAATGACCAATATGGTCAAATTATCTATATTGAGTGTCAAAATGGGATTTATTCATTTTAAAAATGAAGACAATATTATTAAAATTGCACCATTTTGTTTAAAAACCAACAAATAACTGTCAATGATGAGTAATGCATTAACTGCAATTTGACAGATACATTTACAAATACAATTTTCCAGTAGTTTATTTATGTGTATAAATGGTGAACGTTAACTATTTTTATAAATAGACTATAAATTAAAACAAGTATCATGTTTTCATATGAAAATATGTCAAAATTTCTAACAGGTGATTCCTAAATCATTTATAATTGTAAATACTGTAATTTATGGCCAGATTACATTGTGCGCGATCAAGAAAGTGACAGACAGGCAACACAAATTTGAGATAAACTCGACTTATCGCAATCAACAAACCCTCTGGAAGGAGTTGTAAATCGAGATATGTAAACCCGGAAACAAAGGGTTAGACCAAAAATTGTGAAAATGTGTGTAATACAAAAGGAGGAAGTAGTGAAAATTTACAAATTAACTTACAGTGTATTGTGACTTCGAGCAATTTTAAAAGCTCGAATGAGCTGTGAGTTCGAGTGGATTTCGAGTTGATTGCTTTTAACTGTATTGCATTTTTCTTTGGCTGCAATACTAGAGGTCGTAGATGTTGTGCCACCCATCCAGATTTGTTGAACTAAAATTTGAGGTCATTTAAGTGGTAAATAATAAATGAATGCGTCAAAAGTATAATTAATATTTGTAATTATGCATGTGGCTGTGATATGCATTTCATAGTTTTGAAAGATATACAGTAAAATATAGTAATTGATCTGTTAAAATAAGGGAAATATATAAACAAAAATCAATTGAAAGTAATACAAATATTCATTGACGGACTAGATTACACTCTTGTAAAACATAAAAATAATTATTAACAAGATTTTTTAGATCAATTTTATAGGTTTGGAAAGAAAGGCCTGACCGTTATGAAATTATGAAATAACATAATAGGAAAGGTAGAGATCATTTTATAGTTCAAATCATAGATGAACAGTATCTTATATACATAGTTAATAATTCTAAGAAAGAAAATACATTTATTTTGAAATCTTGATCGAATAGTAAAAGAAGCTAGTTATAACATGTACCTTATACTTTACAAATGAACTTTGTACAAGTGAACAAACCTACTTTACACGACATATTTTGATCTACTACTTGGAAAGATCAAAAGACTGGTGTATATAGAAATAAGTAACAAAATAAAAAATGTGCTTAGCAAAGGAACTGTTTGAGCTTGGACATGCAGACACTGCACGATAGATAGCAACGGCAAATTTTCTACTAAAAATACCGTCAACGTTGTGTCTGTGGATGTATATGTTGAATTTCAAGATATTTTGAATAATGACAAATACGACATTAGTCGTAAAATAGCTGAAGAAGTTTTAATAAGTCCCACTGTATTTACTAAACTACATGATATATTTTATCAGTAGCCAATAGGGAACACACTGATGGTGATATAACTGAACACACTGAAGGTTATATAATTTTGTTGAAGGAGACAATTTTCTATTTCATCTTATCATTGCCCTTAAAACTTGGATATACTGACATTTAAAAAGAATTCTTTCATGACAGAAGCTAGTGCATTGGTCCAAGTACTGATGTGAGGCGTGTCCCTACAAGGAGAAACCATCTTTTAAGTGTGTATTGGGATTCACGAGATGTCATATTATTTTTTAGAGAAAAATCAAATAATGACAGCAGAACTACTCTCAGCTCGATTAACTTAGAGATACAAGGCTCAAGCAAGGTCTTTGGTCTCAATCAGTCTCTATATTATCTACAAGATACTAAAAAAACATAATATATAGCTCGCAGAGTCCCGAGAAGTTTAAGGAAACGGGGTTGATTTTGATCCCTTATTTACCATATATCCCTACATTTTGATCCCGTCTGATATTATCAATTTTCTCTACTGAAGAATGCCCTGAGAGTGAGGTAAAAATTACAAAAGTGGTGAAACTATTCAAGTAGACAAACATGGCTGGAATATATAAAAGATAAAGCATTTTTTTCAAAAAAGATTTGACAAATTTCCTTTCAAATGGCATAGATTTAATGAAACTGGACGTGAATAAATTTCAAATGTCTAAGAATAAATGTAATTTATATACGAATATACTTTGCAAAAAGTATTTGTCAATATGTTTCGCTTTGTTTATATTTTAAATATACCTATATGTTTTATAAATAATTTTAAATATAATACTAAGTCATTAGCTTACGTGTCTAATGTATATAAAACATAATTTCTTACATATCATTTAGAATGAAAATATTTTTAATTAATTCATATATAGGCATTTATATTCCTGGAATACTGTGTCGTAAAACATTGATGGAAGCAAACTTTAAATATTTATTAATACTTCGATTCTATGTTTTTGAATTAAAAATTATTTCAGTAAAGTAAATAGTAAACACTATTTTTATATTGCATATTACAAATAATTAATTCATCTAGAAGCACCTATTTGGTATTCAAAATATTATATTAAAAATCGTATTATTGGGACACTATTATTTCTCCATTATTCACAGCTAGCTAAGTTTTACAGACTCTATAACACCCCTTTAAGTGCACAACACTTTGCTATATTCGTACCACTTACCATTATTAGTTTCACAGATAACCTCAATTTCCTGCCCTATTGTAGGCGGCATGAATATATTCGTTTGTTTTGTCCAAGAGTGGAAAACTGAAGTAGTTGTTGTTCCCACAGAGAACCATGAGGGAAGATTATATTCAATAGTACTGCCGGACCAATGGGTACCATAACTTAGACCCGACCAAGCACCAAGACTGGAATTTAAGATAAGATAAGTAAAGTTGCATAAAATTCTTCGAGCATTGAATTGTAAATATATGTAGATTCATATCAAGTAAGAAATACTATGAAAAAATAAAGCAGTCATATAATAAAAAGGAAGTAGATTGAATCGAAATTCTTGAAATAACTATTATCAGTCATTTTTAATGTGATATAAGCTACGAATTTACTATTTCCTGTTTAAAGAAATTTTTCTATAGCTTTCGGATGACATATAACTAATAACTAATCTAACTTTTAGTAGAATATTTTGTACAAATAATATTAAAACCTTTTAACATTTTTTGTTACAGCTACAAGGATGTGGAATTCCTTTATAATACATTATCTCATACAATCAATAAAATGTTCCTGTTTTAGTATGATAACATTTCGTGATCATTCATCATAGCCTTGGTGCTTTTACTTATTTTTAATTCTATGATTGTAAATATTAACGTGTTATTTCATCAATTTCCCTTAATAAAATCTGAATTGCTAGATTAAGTTGTAGTTTGATTCCAATAAATTATTTATTAAATTAATTTTTTTTTCTCTCTGGGATTGTGTAAAGGTATTTGTTCTTGTTATAATGCATTGCTTCAACGTGCGTTTGTGAATTTGGAGGCTATTGACTGCTCATGAATTGTCTGTATTATGCGCGAAATTATTTAATTTTATTAAGTATTAGTGAGATTTATTTTTCAGTTATGAGATGGTCGATTAGGAAAGTTGACAAAATGATTCAATATTTGTAAGTAGAATTTATTTTTTTACTCTGTGATGAGAATAATTTTATTTTAGTGAATATTTCAATATATGTTGTGACTGTTACGGAGCCTGAAGTGCACACTAAATAAAATAATCTTGTATGTTAGGCAAGATAGAAAATTAAATTTATAATTCCTAAGTGTAAATGACTTAAACTGTCTCCAATTAATTGCTGTTACTAGCTATAACTGATTTACTGTAATTATATGGCTAAATATACACCAATTAATCTGCTCCTAAATTAATTAGCACGACGTTATAGTGTTATTTTGATAATAGAGAGCGCTAAATTACAAAATATAGCATCATATAGCACCTGTAATAAAGAATCTTATAGATATAGACATCAATGATTTACTGTAATAGCTTAGAATTGTTTGTACTCTTCAATATAATCAACAACGTGTATGTATATTTTATGTGCAAGGGGACTTGGCTCACCTATCAAGGAAATGACCGACTTCTTTCATTCTTTCGAGGTCATCAAGACTGTGAGCTTCGGCTAGCTGTCCATTCCATTTCTTGCACTTATCTTCGGCAATAGAATGCGTAGTATAACCATCAACAGAGAAGTACGATTTCACTGGAACAGTAAGAAAGGGGACACCATCATTCATAAGGAGGTTGCAATGACAGTTTCGTTGATTATATGTACATATATATATACGTATTAATATTACAAAATAACTTGATCTGGATATATCAATGAGAAGCGCGCAACGCCTGTTATATTGCTTACTAATATATGTTACCAAGAAAGGTATATATAATAATTTGAAAGTAGTATATTGAAAGTCTATAAGAATACAATAATATAAAAAGTCGAAGTATTATTTAGAGATACAATTTAAAAGTGAGAAAACCTTATTAAATTGTATTTTTAATTGTTTTTTCCTCACTTTAATTTAATTGACATTTTTTCATATATTATTTAATAGAATATTTCAGTGTTTTGTATTTCTAAAATTATGCACTAGCATTACTCAAAGCATGTATTATATGCATCTATTATTGCCAAATAGAACAGTAAAATATATTGTCATTAAACTTTATTTCAATGTTAAATTTATTTGTGAGTCAGAAATGTTTTCATTTTCCACATAGAGCTCTAAAATATTTCTGTCACTAAATTATATATGTATAGAATTAAATTTCAAAAATATGAAATCCTATTTGCATCCCAAAACTTCTGTAAGCCAATATCAGAAATCTTGTTATGTCTATAAAAAAAACAATATTTAAATACTAACTACTTTCCATTTCTTAGACAAAGATTAAACTTCTAAACACAAACCTTCAGTGGTTTCACAAATCGCCACTGCAAAGTCATCACATCCAGACGTATTGTATGCAATCAGAGTAGAATTATGGAAAATGGTGACACATGATGAGATAGAATTAACAAGGCTCATGTTAGCAAGCAGAATTTTGGACGACAAAGGAGTCTGGGTGCCATTCCAAGTCATTTGATTGGAGCCATTATAGCCGCTATAAAGCCCTGTGAAAGCATTTTCGCTGTAAACAAAGATACAAAAGGCAGTATAGATTTTCCCCTTTTTATACAAAAAACAAATACGGTTTGAACGGAAGTTGTAAAATTAAAAATAAAGCTAAACAGTTCTCAATATACAGATTAAAATTTATAGATATTATAAATAATTAATAAGATTATTATTAGGGGGTTATATAATTTTATATCAGAATAAATTTTGGAATTTTATCCATGCTAACGTTTAATTACTTTTACGAGGAGAAAAGTATTAGTTACTAAATGCCAAATTGTGTTTAATCATTGTGTATCACGTACATATTAAGTGATGCCATATAATGTGCAAGCTCTGCCAGCTGATAATTGGAGTGGACCTCAGCGAGTCGTCCATTGGACATCTGGCACTTTTCACTTGCATTTTTGAAGCCAGCAACCCTTCCAACATCGAAGTATTCCTTATCTGAAGAGGGAAAATGTGTTCTTTAGAAATATAGTTGAAAAACTAATAAATAAGTGCTATAAATTTAATTTTATTAAAATTACTTCGTTGAAATAAGAGCAGTTTTAATGTACTGACGTAAATTAGTATACAATATCCGTGTATGATTTCGTGTATATCTTATATTTCTACTTTAACTGTTATACCTATAACTGTACATAAATTTAGTCGCATAAATCTATCTATAGATTAAAGTTACTAACTATATGTTCAATTGTATATATATTGTCAATTACCCATTAAATTGTATGAGCAATTTCATAACTTTTATACCATATATATATGTATAGTAATTATACATAATCATTACTCTGTGATTTATACTTTTATGTTACATTGATTAATTAAAATTTGTCTTTTATTGTAAACATCATCAGATTAAATATTTACAAAATCTTATTGATTGTATATTCTTTACATTAAATTGAGAAATAATTTATTTTTATTATTTATGTATGGCAATTTATTGTTCTCATAATTCAATGAATAGTTCAACTATAAAAAATAATGTATTCTCCTATTTTAGGAGAATACCTATTCTTTAAAGTAGAATTTATAAAAAAAGGGAAATTACTATTTATTATTGAAAAATAAATAAAACGCAACATTATGAGAATATGGATCGAAAGAATTAAATATATGTATATATATTGAAATATTATTATCATTTTCTAACAAATGCCAACCGTATGCGTATTACATCTGTTTACAATAATCGGTTTTGTTTACGATAATTGATTATTATAGATAAATGGTTCATAATTAGTGTTAATATTAAACACAACTTCTGAAAATTTGCAGTATAAAACAATTGAGTAATTGAAAGATAAATATGTTAAGTTCTGTAAACTTAGAATAAAAGCCTATATAGAAAAAGTTATCAAATTATTGAACTGTCTTTTCGTGTTGAAAAGCGTGATTATAGCAGAGTAATCGGCTTGTGTGAATAATGGGACATATAGTGACATTTTCGAATTGTTTCAATATGTATTTATTATTGTACTGCTATTATAAGACACTTGTGAAAACTTTACGATACAGGGATTTTCAATAATTCTAATACATGTAATATATTTAGTTTAAAAAAAACAGTGAAATATATTATTTTGCTCACCTGGAATTCCTTCACAGATCGGAGACAGAGGGGTTGTGCACGGTTTGGCTTGCAGTGTAAGCGCTCCATAGGCGTCGGCCGAAACACTCACACACTCCACAGTTGCTGAGCTGAGCATCACCTTAAGGAGAGGTGAAGAAAGCAAAGACGACATGGGTGTACCTGATCCCACCCAGAAGAGATCGCCGTCAGGTGCCCCATATAAGTTCGTAGTTGGCTTGTGCAGGCCGATCCAGGCCTCCAATCTGAATTGTAGAGGAAGTTAAACAAAAGCTAGACATCGAAACAATTTTTTAGAATGGTCTAAAAAGTTAACAGTTGAAGTGTGGGCGCAACCTCGTCAAGAAAAGATGCGATCACTAAAGGTTGTTATATTGCATCACCTATACTGTTTAGTGTACTAAAATAGACAATCTGAGAGTATTTATTAGGTTTAACCATCATTAGAGGTTCTTATTTATCAATAATTAGTAGATCTATATTTGATGGAACAACCAAAATAAGAACATTTTAAATAGTTATCAAACAATTATACTCACATCTTGTTTTCTCGAAGAAACGAATATGTCTTCTCAATGTCATAATTAGTTTTGAGTTCAACCAGCCTTCCTAACGAGTTCATACATTCTTGTTTTGCCATAGAAAATGTTCTCAAGACGGCAGGAATTTTGGTGAAGATAACTTTTTCTAAAAATAAAAGCAATTGTATTTTATATACGTTTGTATGTATATAAGAAAATATTTCATACCAAATTTTTAGAACAAATATAGAAAGAAAGCACAGCTCCACTACGACTTTGAAAGAATAAAAAGACTCAGCCAAATATCACCAGTTACAGAAATAATAAAAATCATATTTTTATCTCGGATCATATGTAAATTATTTACCTGATTGTTGCAAAAACTGTTCAGTATAATTTTAATAAAATATGGAAAATTACTCACACTATATATTTTATTTACTATGAAATTTTATATAATTCACAGTCCTTAAAATATTCAAAGGGGTAAACTATTTCAGAAATATTAAAAATTATAATTTAATTGTTACTAAGAAACAAACCAAAATATGTTATGTTTAAATACACATTTTTAGTTATCATAAAAACAATTCTTTGAATAAGTATAACGAGTAAATAGGGATTACTATTGTATTGATTTCAATAATATCATTAGCCAGTGATACTATAAGCAGAAGTATACATAAAACTATAATAGTAATAAAAATAAACATAGCATAAACCTACTATCAATGGTTTCACAAATTCCTGGTTTCAGAATTAACGCCGCAGTTATATACTCAAGGGATGTCGTTCCGTTGGCATCCATTTTAATGAAAAGGGCATTATTGCTATCAGTAAATGTATTCTTTTCTACAATTTTTGGATTTTCGGGTATCCAACTGCCTTGCCAATAGTTTGAGGTAGCCTTGTACTTGAGACCTGTCCAAGCTTCCGTACTGCGGGTTAAAAATCACAAATAACAGCGGATATTGATGTATCAGATCCAGCTACATATATATATATATATGTACATATATATCAGTACATATCTGTACATTATACTGCCTGCCAAGGAAATATAAGACTCTAAAATATCAACATAAAAAATTAAGTTGTAATGTTTACTAACTATCTTGAAGTTAGATGAATTGATTCATCTTAAATATTTATAATACTCACTTAATTAAGGAAGTACTAATCGTTGGAGATATAAATAATGCATTGATAGCTTTCAATTATCCCGTGCATTTTAAAGATTTTTTTAAACTATCCTCTATTATATGCGTTAAAATTTTTACAAATCGCATTCGTCACCATAATACTGAAGTTTGCCGATTAAAACTGGGAATATATTACCGTTTGAGCAGCCAATGTAGGGTGCTGCAGCAGTGTTGGTTTTATGGTCTCTGAACACGCCAGTCAGGCTCTAGAAAAG
The DNA here is from genome assembly GCA_036023295.1 of Invenusta paracnida. Taxonomy (NCBI): domain Eukaryota; kingdom Metazoa; phylum Platyhelminthes; order Proseriata; family Coelogynoporidae; genus Invenusta; species Invenusta paracnida. The sequence goes on along the minus strand of JAYRBW010066440.1, from coordinate 13,660 downwards.
TTCTAATTAATCATATCAGGCATATCACGACTGCAATTTTAGTGTAGTATGTAAAACATAATCTCTAAAACCTCACCTCATCCCTACCCATGTTTCTTCAAACGTTACTACAGAAGCGGATAAAAACTCTTTCGTCGCTTAACTTCAACAAGCAATAGAAACCTTTCTTCAAAGAAATGCCATTTTTATCCTTCCCGACAAAAATGCCCGCCTATAGACAAAAATTATAGTAACCGTCCCAATACACTTGAGAGCAAATAAAAATGGAGAACGGCTATCTTATGGCAGACTTGAATTTACTATCAGCTATCTGTGAGAAAATGAAACCGCGGAATCAAGGCTTCATACACGTCGGACAGGGTTCTCAATCTCGAATTGATCATTGCTTGGTATTAAAAAAATTGCGACTTGCAAATTCAGTAACTGACTGGAAACTGTACAGACCTACTGCCCTTGTCAAATACTAATTACAGTAATTTTATTATATGTTAACAACTTGTCGTGAACTCCAAAACAAAAGAAGCAGGCAAAGAAGCTCAACTTTTTTTATCATTAGGGATTCACACAAGGTTAAAGAAAATATATGTAATTCATTTGGCACAGGTCACCGCCATCAGATAAATACAATGTTTTCTGACGTAACAATAAATTCTTGCCATGAACACTTGCCATCCCCCCAAAAGAACTATTAAACCATCGAGGGGTCAAGCCCATAGACTTCAGCATCGCTGCTGGTGTCTTAAAAGGTGACGGGCTCGCTCCCTACTATGAATTATTACAATAGACTACGTCCTAACTTAGGACCTATAAGAATGACTGTAACCGGAATATGGCAACAATGCTAGATTCACTGATTAGAAAAGAAAATCCAGTAGAAAACCAGCATTATATATCACGAACTTCTCAGATGACATCACCTTTCTACAAATGAAAACATGCAAGACGCGCAGTCATGTACGAATAAATCACAAGAAAACAATACATGCGTATATTAGAGACTCCGACAACAACCACCCAAAACTAAAAGTACACAAGAAGTTATTATGGAATCGACGACTTCAATTACCGTGAAAGTTAGGTACAATGTAGTAATTTTATTTTATATCCGACTGTATTTTTTATTCATTGCTGCAAATAAACTAGAGTAATAATATGGAAATCAGAATGCTCAGTGCAACATAAAATTTGCATATTCAATGCAACACATGAAAGCATTCTACTTCAGTGTTCATAATTTAGGACGATGACTAACTGACTCAATAAAAGACTAAAAGGCTATAACTACTACAGCCTATTGAGTAAGGTTAAAAACGCGATATACACGGACAGAATTATTAACGAAAATCTAAAATGTATTGATTAATATTATTGTGAATATACAAACAAAATATGAATTGTCTATATGAGTATAATGTAAAATCAATAGGTACGGTTTCATTTAATTATTTTTAAATTTTGAAGTGTGCTAAATTTTGGTGGGCAGTATATACCTAATATACACAATGTATTTAAAAGGTAATCAATTCCTTTCTAAACCAAAGCATCTGCTAAGTATAACACAATATATATTGAATAAAGGTATGATCTACACACTAACCAAAACTCTTTCATACTAAAGGAGCATTATTAATTCCATGCGAGGAAGTGAGCCAATTTATTTCAACTATATGTCACCCAATGCTTCTCAAAATTTCAAGTGTCACTGATTTAGATTTGTCATTTGCCTCTGATATTTCTAAATCTTAGGATATGATATCTACAGTATATAATGATGATGCTTTCTATAATTTTTTCTTAATCTTAGTCATAATAAAAATTATAGTATTCTTTTCATGGATCGTCATGATGTCAAGTTGCTAGACTATCATTGTAATGACAATTATAGTATTCTTTTCATGGATCGTCATGATGTCAAGTTGCTAGACTATCATTGTAATGACAATTTATTCCGTCTTGAATCAGTCAATATATTAAAATATTGAAATTTATATTTCTTGTAACTAGACTTATATGGTATGGTATAGTTACAATGTAGTTATAGTTATGGAAAATAAACAAAGAAATAAATACTAACTGTAAATATATATGTAGATACCATATTTATTAACGAAGAAACCATTACTTATGTGCATTTTAAACATAGCAAAGAAAGAAAATGAGCAAGCATTACTCAATAACTCTTTAGGATGATAAAATAGTTTCATAATAATGCCCAAATTTTAATATTTTTGATACGTTAAGAATATAATATAACTTTTTTTATGAAACGAAGAATAATAACTTACATTTTGGACGATTGCATCAAATTTATAATCCTCTGTAGATCAGATTTTGAGTGAATTTCAGCTAAACGTCCACCGCTATCCTGACAAGTCTTCAAAGCGATTGCTGACGTGACCTCAGTTTTGACTTTCTGAAAGTAAGTTTTTTCTGCAAAAATGACAAGATAAGAAGAACAGTTTATTAACAGTAAAAAATATATTCATTTAGAAGCACCAGTGTCTTTATATCGCTAAGTTTTAGTTACCACAAGAAAAACAAGACTATTTAGTAAAATCATATTAATAGGTATATATATGTTTACTTCAAATATTTATAACACATTTTTTTCATACAAATATAACTACTGCAAAAATGAGCAAGTTAACAATAAGCGATAGAAATACATTATACCTCTCATTGCTAAACACAAGGACGGTAGTTTCGTCGTACAATTTTCGGAAGATATGGAGGCTGATTTGACGGTTTTCGTAAGTACCAGGCATCTTGATGATGTAGGGGTTGTTAATGTGGGAATCATGGTATCCGAATAAGGTGTTCCGGTCCATTTCCAACGAAGCGATGCGATGCTAGCAACGCTATCCACCTCTGCATTTATGAGCCCGATCCACACTTTTGTTCTGAAGAGCACATAAATGAATTTGAAATGACTAAGAAAAGTAAAACTACTTACATTCGTTACATTATATAAATATACATTCGTAGGTATCTCGCTTTCAGTTCGCACAGGGTCTCTTTTTATTTTATACTCTTCAAAATTAACTTCTACATTGTATTTTAGAGGAATTTCATTATTTCAATAAAAGGAAAAATTACTTTAGTAGAGAACTGTATAGCTAAATGTAAAAATAAAAGTTAATTTTGTAGAAATCAATGTCTACATTTTTGAAGAACGACGTTGAAAAACAACAATTATCTTAATAATCTTTTATTAATAATTTAAAATTCACCGTTAACTTCTAATTATAATCTAACGGATGTCAATTATTTATACGCTAATAATAATTTCTAATATATCTATATAAATATACTTGAGCATATATTATCTAACTGTATGTTAATATGTTAATTTATTTTTAAGAAATACATATAAAAACATTGATTATTATTATTAGAATCCAAAATTTACTTATATTTGCACATTTAAATAAATGACATTCAAATCATCCCTAAATAATCCAGCAAATGTGTTTTAAAAAAAAAGCTAGGCTTACATTAAATAACATTAACTGCTATATAATACTTTTCATGCATAAATTATAAAAGTATTATAATCATTTCATTTATTGTAAAAACGGAAAATAACTTTTGAGAAACTTTAAAAAATAAATCTTGACAGAATAAACCGCTGTATAGCTACTCACACGTTGACGTGACGCAGCATTTGATAGAGTTCGGTCCAATGATCATTAAGATGTACTTCGGCGAGTCTTCCGTTTGAATTGATACAGGCTCGTTCAGCATCCTCAAAGTTCATCGACTCCATTTGGCTGTAAAAAGTTTCCGCTGAAGAAAAATCACACACAAAAAAAGAAAATGAATTATTAATTATTAATTATTAATAATTATTTCCGGAATTATGATTTTTTATAATTATTTAACCCTTTTAAGCTATCAAATTAAAATGCGTGTTATTTTAAATTAATGGCATGTGTAGATAATCGATACTCTACATGGCAATGAAGTCGGATTATAATATGTTAATATCTTTTATAAATTAGTTATATGTATTTGAGAGATTTTCGAACAATAAAATTTATAGAATTGATTAAAACTATATTTTTGTTTTTCCACGCCGTTTATTTTTGGTTTTGTTTTACAGTTAAATGTGCCAGTTTTATTTTAAGAAAAACTTTAATTTTAGCTTCTAAGTTTCAATAATCTTTTTCCTGACTTACTGAAACAAAGTATTGAAAATGAATTATAAAAATTATAAAAATTGATACATTAATGAGGATAAATTATTTATCATATTTGTGTCCGTATTTTTGTGTGACCCCATTTCCAGAAGAAGGTCTTACGTCGATTTTGTATTTGCTCGCAGAGAAAATTGGGTGTAGTAGTATCACAGGGAAGAGCGGAAATAGAGATGTTGTGAGTGTTTGGATGAAAAACAACACAGTCTGAGATGTTTGAGGAGATGTTGAGTATGGAAAGCTGAGTAGAAGGAGTCAGACTCGATCTCCAAAACAATCCCGATTTGTTAAATCCAATCCAATTAGGGTTTCTAACCAATGAGGTAGGATTGAAAATGGGGGATGGGATTAGTTCAGAAAAAAATAGAAATCTATGGTAGCGTACATTTCTTTGTAGCGAAATAAATGTTAAATTACGGATAATGCTGTAAAAAACTGTATTTTCGTCTATACTTCTATACATACTTTTAAAATAATACTATATATCTTAAATCAAGTTTCATAATTTTTCTTAATATAATTAATATTATATTTATGTGAACATTTAATTAGCTAACTATCTTATATATTTTGTAGCATGCATATTCAAATATTGATAATGGTATCTAAACTAAGTAATTATATTCACAAATAGATATATGGATTTATAAGGTACAACCTATAGGTTATACATCTTAGATTTAAAAATGAAACATACAATTATAAAGAAACGTACATTAAAAAAATAGATGAATGATAATACGAAACATATTTAATTTAATTGTGTTAACAAACATCATGTTATCTAACTATAAATTAACAAGAAATAATGCTTTTATATTTTTGCAGTGACAGTTGTATCATTGGTAGGTTTATTTATGAGCAAATTGATAAATTGATCTGTCTATTAAAAATTCAAGATTCTAGTCTAATAATAAATTTTAAAATCTGCCGTTTTTGTTAAATAACGTAAGCGGCCAATTTTCATTTATTTAAATGATTTTTTAAACAATTAAAATACGTTTTAAAGAAACATAGTTAAGTCTATTTATATGATTAGGCAATTATTAAAGAATATCAAATTATACACATATTTTACATATCACACACATATATTACTTATAAAATAATTCAGTAGCAATAAATATATAATCACAATTTTAATCAATTTATTCAAATTGTCCGTAGCTTGTTTGTCACTTTAATTTTTGTCACGTTAATTTAATTTAATAATTTAAAATATAATATAAAAAGCATAATATGCAGTCATTTTTTAATATACTCACGTCAGTCCGAGAGATTGACTCATGCCCAACACATTCTCAAGTTGAAAGTTATTGTGAATTTCTACTGGTCGACTGTTATAAATCGAACAAGTCTTCCTGGCTAAATTATTCTGACCAGAGCCATCTATATCAAAGATCTGCTTTTCTGCAAAATATAGATGAATAAGAAGACATTTTTTTGTAATATTTGATATAATTACAAATTTACAAAATGTTCCACTTTCTTGTACATGGAAAAGTAATTCAAAAACTCTTCTAACAAAACCGTTTTAAAAGTAATGTAATATATATTATTTACTTAGTAATTTATTTATTTCAGCTCTTAGTCAATTATTTATATATAAACATACTTATTTTTATATCTAACTTTAATAATGGGTAACTTTTCTATACTTACATAATATTTGGTAAATATTTCCTGGTTTTGTCCTTATCTACATATATTACTATACTTAGTTATCATTTTAATTATATGACAATGTTCATATATTTATTAAATGAGTTTATGAATAGGTACTGTTGAAATGAAATCAATTTTGTCATTTTCTGTAAAATCCATAAACACCCATGTTAGTTGAATTTAGTTGAATGAATTAAAGCTTAATAAAAAGGAATTCATCAATCCGATTCCAGAGTATTATAACTCCCTTTTTTCAATGAAAAATAGACAAACATCCTAATTTGTGGCATTAGGAAAAAATGTAACTCTGACAGGAATCCCTGGGGATATTCATGAAAATAATTTCCCAAACAATGTCACTAAGCCAATTGTACACTAATCATTGTGTGAATTTGACAACTGATATAAGTGAACTCAAATGTCAAGGTAACTCCAATGAAGACATGCATTGTTACTGGACATCAAAATCCTACTAGTCTGTCTCGTTATGTCAAACAACTTGAATTGATCTTCAAAATAGAAAGATGTCTGAATTCCTATACAACTTGGTTTATAAAAAAAGTTTCTTGGGAGCAAAATATAAATTGCATTAATCAAACAATGTACATTATGGGGCCTCTCGAAGCTGCGCTAACTATTAACTTTAATGATTCTTTCAATTACATAAATTTGTACATTCCTGTAGTAAAACCTTCAATATAGCGATAAATCTCTTACGATGAAGAAATATTTTCGAATTTTTATATATACGAGTACTTTGTAACGTTGCTTTAAACAAATACCATACATATAAGATGAGTAGCAAAAAATTATTTATAAAATATTATAAAATTTGATATAATTATATTTAATAAATAGTATTATAAAAATTGTTTTCAAAAAAAGTTTTAGAATGGTATCTTATTCTGTCGATGAAAACACATTAAATATTATTGTTTTCTAATTGATTTCTTAGAAGATATGTATATTTTTAAAAAGAGCTAATAGAAGCTAATATAAACATTATCTTACTGATGGGGAGATATTCGCAAATGAAGTGCATTGGAGTTGAACAGTTGACCGATTGAATCGTCATGTCTATAAAATCTCTTTGCATTTTTAAACAGTAGTATCCAGCAGTGACATTGATATTCACAGGAAGATAAATGTGGGAAGAGAACTTGGTAGCGGTGGTATTCCAGGTGAGACTGGTAAATGAGGACATTGCGAGCGCACTAGGATTCGATAGACCAATCCAAGCCACATTCCTTAAAAATGTAGTGGTGAAAGTACATTAAACATTTACTAATTACATTAATTTTAAACGAATTAATATCTCGTTTAGATTAAAATCGCAAAAATATATTTTTAATACATTTGATATAAAATATAAATTTCATAATAATAGAATATTCAACTGAAGTATAATCAAATTTTATACGTACACAATTCTCCTACATTTCAATTATATTTTAATTTGAAGTGGTTATTCGTCCGTCAAGATGGAAAAACAATTAAAATAATTCGTCCATCCGTCTGTTATTTTAGACGCTAAAATAATTATATTGTTTTAATTATCATCTAATTTCGCTGCAGTCTCATTCTTTACTAAAATTGGGGGAAGTCAGTCATATAACATGCATTATCCATGCCATCCAATCATTCATACCGGCCTCTAATTAATTACAATATCAATTACTCCTAAGGGAAACAAAACTGTAACTACTTTGCCAAATTTTAATAATAAAAATGCAAAATAATAAGAATAATGAAATTGTTAGACAGATGAATTACATTTTAATTATTCTTTTGTCTAAACGAACGAATAACATCTACCTATTCAATTGCATTTTACTTAATAAAGAACAACATTTTATAAAACATAACATTACATAACATTACGATTTCAGAGAAATGGTAAAAGGTTAAAAATGAATTATAATTAGATAAAATAAGATCTTACACAATTTTGCTATTAGTAGGTATAGACGGTGTGACAAAAAGAATGACTTTATTATCTATAATTAACAGATATAACCTGTATATCGGTATAAAATTGATGTTGCGGGTATATCTTTGCAATTCATTTTTAAATATGCTTTTTAAAAAAAGGCTTTTTAGATAAAATTCACAGATTTGGCTAATTCTGTTATGCTTATTATGTTCATTAAGTTTGAAATGTTCACTAGAATTTACGCAATGTAATTAATTGATTCTATAGATTTCTTAATATTTAATTAATTATATTAAACAAAATTAAAAGGTAAATTTTTATAAATACTTACAATTCCATTGATCGGAAAAATCTTATTACTGCATCGATCTCAAAATTGTTGTGCATTTCTACCAACCTCGCTTGATACTTTGAGCACATATCTAAAGCTTCTGGCTGGGTCACAGTTTCATTTAGGGTAAAATATTGGGGCTCTGAAAATAGTAAAGTTTTCAGGTTAATAAATGAAAGATATAGAGATACATACAAAAAGTATTACATAATACATACTATAATATTCTTTAACATATAACATTTATGCTCTACTAAGTATTCTGTGATCAATAAGCGATAATTTAGAGTTATTATTTTTTAGGAATACTACACATAACAAATAAGCTCATATATGCGATAGCTAAAATGAAGTTTTGTTTAATTAATGTTTTGAAATATTTATATTACCAATGTAAATATTAAAATTATATTGTTATTATGTAATTATAAACACAACGTTAATTATATAATCATTTATATATTTAATAGACATTATATTTAAATAGAAATAGAAATAGAAATAAAAATAGTAATATTTTTTACATTACCAATGTAAATATTAAAATTATATTGTTATTATGTAATTATAAACACAAAGTTTATTATATAATCATTTATATATTTAATAGACATTATATTTAAATAGAACTAGAAATATAAATAAAAATATAAATTGAAAATAAATGTAATATAAGCAATATAATGTTTTATAATATTATTGCTAATTAAATGAGAATCATATATTACTTTGAGTTTTTTATCAAAATGTTAAAAGCGAATACATCATTAAATCTGAATAAGTTCCTCTTAACTAAGCCATTTTTCAGATATCTGTGAAAACGTTAAAATATTTGCGATTGTCATTAAGTTAACTGATCGATTTCAATAAATTTCCTTTGTAGAGTTATTAACTTTTAACGTTGAGGTTGATGTATTATATTTCTTTCTTGAATCCATCAGTCATCGTAACTCATATTAACATTACTACAAAACTATACTATTATCAAAATACTCATATAAGCAAGTACTTGGAGGAAATCTTTGCAAACATTCAACTTACTGTCAGTAGTTTCACATATGGACTGAAGAAGGGTACTGCAGTCTTTGTAGAAAAACTCCAAGGCGCCTGTTTCCCTCTTCCTCACACTCAAACAGTCTAGAAGAGTCGTAGTTTCTATAAACTTGGTAGAAGTGAGGTAGGGGGAGTAAGGAATCTTCCCAACACTTCCCCAATAGAGACCCTCCTCCGGACAGGCTGAATTAACAGTAGTGACTGCTGGATCCTTGTACAAACCAACCCAGGCCTCGTTTCTAGAGAAAAGACATTTAAATAAACTACATAAAAGTGGCTCTGAGGTCGATTAAAAGAAAACTTATATTCTTTTGTTTTGTCCCATGGTTATTGCTCATATTAATAGTTTTCCTGTAATTTAATTGACCGTTTTAGCCGTGTTTTGCTTAAAATTGTTTTGTTAATTAGGGTATTTTTATGAGTTTATTTTAAGATCGTTTACTGTCTGTCATGAGGTTATTTTCATTTCAATACTTTGCAGGTATCATACCTTAATGAAGTTAATATATCTCTCTTGAGCAAGAATGGATCGGAAAATGGAGTATTCTGATTTTTACAATGAACTTGAAATTAAAGTTTTTGTTACAATTAAACCTTGCTATTCTTTAATGTTAATTTTTATCATTGTCTTATTTACAGAAGTATTATAACTTTAAAATAACTTTTATGATTCGAGTATTAAAATGATAGGAATATTAATCACAATGAACCACATTATGTTATAATGAATACACATCCATTTATTTATTTGTAACAGTAGGTTCTTATATCTGCGCTTATTATTGGTATATTTAATATATACAAATTTATCAATTTTATAAATATAAATTAATTTAAAATTAAAACTGGCATATAACTCACAAATTGACCGAATCCATAAGAAACTTGAGCTGGTCCAGCTCCCAGTTTGAGTGGACTTCTGCGAGGCGCCCGCCAGCTTCATTACATGTCTGTTTGGCGGTAGTTGTAAATACAACTGGCTCTCCCGCAAGAAAGTACGTTTTTTCTGAAAAGATTATTAATATATACAATGGATTTGTATAGTGAATAAATTCATTAGATTTTGAATATGATCTGATTATTAGATCTGTCCACAGAAATTTGTGTGAATCGGACAAATTTACTTCTGATAAAAATATATATCAAAAATGTTTGTAAATAATGCATACCCACAAAAAATAATAAATACGTCATTTATACGTCGTAACAATGTTATCACGGCTTTAATATTGCCAGTTTCTATCATTTTATCAGACCCTTATGTACGTCTTATTTAAAAATGTAGTCATTTTTGTTTTCAGTGATTGTAACCAATAATAACATGATGAGTTGTTTTCAATGAAGCAGGTTTACATTTGATAAATAATAATAATAATAATAATATTTATTGTTTTGTTGTATTGGCCATACCCAGTAATTAAAGATATAAAATAATGAAGAAATAAAGATTTTTCATGGGTATAATATATTTTATTACGCAGAAGCTTTCGATTATCTTTATCAAATGAAAAAATAAGAAAAAAAAGATAATCGAAAGCTTCTGCGTAATAAAATATATTATACCTAAGAAAAATCTTTATTTATTCATTACTTTATAATAATATTTATAATTATATTTTTGATATTGCGCCCGCCCCTATATTGATATCAATGTCAGTAGCGCTTTACATAACGAATGACAATCGCTTGCCATTTATACAGTATAAACAAATGTTATGTACATGCAGAACAAACCCTTTCGGGCTGCTAGTCAATCAGCTGCCAGCCAGGGACGAGGGAAATAAACCGGGATTTGAACCCGCTACCAACACTTCCGTAGGCAACTGCTCTACCACTGAGCCATCAGCTCATCCGCTCGTATTGATAAATATAATATCTGATTTCTAAAGTAATTCATTATTTATCATATATATCTAACCTTTCAGGTTTGTTTTAATAAATATAAAAAAGAATAGAAGTAAAGTATTCTCTAAAACAAACTTAAAATTGGCTATCGTTAACTGTTGATGCATTTTTACATTCTGTTACTATATTAGTAGAAACAATTATTATTGGAAATAACAGAAAATTATACGATTATGTAATTTATAATGAAGCGATATTAAATAGATGAAGTAGGGTTGTATAAAAATATCTTTTTGTAACCAGCGTGTCATTTGAAATAGATATATGTATAGTCACCTATGATCTGAATTTTTAGTTAGTATTTTATCAATTGTATAAATTAAATCATAAATAAATAATTCAAAATTTTATGAATGTAATGATTATAAACTGATGTGTATTTTAAAAGAAAAGTACAATAAACAGTCAGTACTAATGTTTCTGTATACTAATAATGTTCAATATAATTTCCACAAAATAAAGATATTTTTTGTTAAATAACGAAGACAAAATTATAAACAATGTTACCATTATTTTCCATTCACTACTTAATAGCTAAACCTTGCACGATATATCACCTATTATATATTTCCTATAATAATATTGTAGATTTAAATTTTCACATCTGTTATAAGTCACATAAAATTATATAAATGGGGGATGAGGGGTCGGGCAGTTGCTGCCCCTCACCCCCACCCCCGCCCCACTAAATGTTCTAAGAAAAAAATGCCCCTTTAAAAACGAGCAGTTCATGCAGTATTATTATTTGGAAATTATTGTTTTATTTTAAGTGCCATTTAACAATTAAGGTTAAAAAGAAAGAACGGCCAAACAACGTAAATTAAGTAAAACACGCTAGTAAAAGAAGTTGAAAAATAATGTGTTTTACTCAATTTGTCGTGTTTGGGCATTCTTTATTGTTTTATATTTTACTTATTGCTTTGAACTGAGAGACACGACTTAGGAAATAAGAAATTATAAAACGCGAAGTATACATACAATAAGAAGGCTTTATTATTATTAATATACGTAAACTAATTTTGAATATATATATATATATAAACTTTTTTGAAGAGTATGTTTAATCGTTTATTGAAAGGTTTCAGTGTTGAAACCATTAAACTATTTTTACTGTTTAAAAGTTTAAAAGTTTGGAAATTCCTGGATCAGCCTTGACTATTCTATTCTAAATAACTTGATAATAAATTAAGAAATCGTAATAATTGTATAACAAATAATTAATATGAGTAAACGATGACTAAATTTTAAACAAATGTTTATTATCAAAATAAAATATCTAAAAATTTAAATTATTAAAATAAAATTGCATAATAAAGCGAAATAAGATTTTTTAAAGCTTTTAAAATAGCATTTTAAAAAACCCAATTTACTTTGTGTTGTGTATTGTTCACACAATGATACTGCTGTACAAATATGATATCTCTGTATACGTATTTACATAATTCTTAAACATAATGTTATACTATAATTTAAAACTTAAATTGAAAGTCACTATTTCTTCAGCATATTAAAAATTAAATTATACTGCATTTACCGATAGTTTAGGACATATTATTTTATATCTCTTTACTAAAGTTGAATTAGATGCTACAACTCAGAATGAAATAATGTGTACTTAGTCTGCGAATAATCAGCCTGCAGTATGTGGTAATGAAACAAAGACTCACCTTTTAATGTTACCTGCCATTATGAAGCGCACGATAACCATTGTCTCCCATTATCAACAACTATTTGAGTGTGTCTGTTTATCTAAGACCAATATGAAAATTCCTTTCATTCTTAATTATCAAGAAGCTTTGCTATAGTTACCAAATTACTTTATTCTAAAATACACACAGAAACTAATTAGATGCATCATTCTTCATTATATTCTAAGAAATCTTAATTTTATTCAGCACGAAATCGTTTTAGAGATATAAACATAGAAAGGTATATTGAGGTATATAGGTATATCTCCATATTTTCACATTATCTGTAATATAGGTTAGGTTATATCTTATTGTTATGTAAGAATGAATAAATTTCAATATAGTTGTCAGTAAAAATATTTTATAATTGTCTTAATATGAACGACCTTAACTTTTATAACATTGTTACACGTTAGGAGGACATTTCACAAATACGGTTTGGTTTGGTTGAAACCATCTCGGTAGCTTAGTGAGCGATGTGCGCTGTGTGACCGGAAAAGGGACAGATTTTTTTTAACTGCCGTCAAAACATTTCAAATCCACTCCCAGTTTGAACGGGTTCAAACCTTCTTGGAAGTTACACTGCGTATATGTATATTTGCTAGTTGTAAATTAAAATATATTTTTGCTTTTAAATATAATTAATTAAAGTAAATACCTTTTAATGTAACATTTATATACATACATACAAACAGACAAAATATGTCAATCGTATATAATTGTATTACCACTTATGTTTATATATTCGTATATGTTTTATCGAATTATACCTAAAGGCAGCACACACCAATTTGTCTTGTTAGTTTTTAATATTTTAATTTTTTTATCGCCAAAAATGGCAAAAAGCTGGTTAGCTACAGACAATTTTAAAAGATATAAATTCATTCAA
>JAYRBW010066429.1:0-28448 GCA_036023295.1 Invenusta paracnida | reverse complement strand
TTATTATTATTATTATTATTATTATTATTATTATTATTATTATACTACTGTATAAAATAATATATTCAAAATATTAGATCTACTTAAATTTTGTTTAAACATTTAAGATTCAATGTTTTAAGTCGAAAAATAAATTTAAACAGTCGGATTTTTACGGTTAACTATAAACGTGTATTACGCGTACTAAAGTTAAGATTCGTGTTATAAAAAATATAAGTTTTGTATGTTCTATGTCTTTTGTAATATATATTTACATACGTATCAATGTTTTATATGTATGTATATATACACATTGCGCCTAATTCTTTCTTTCTAATTAAGGAAAGTCTGTCAATCGAAAATATTAGGCGACATTTTTTATGGACGTAAATATTTTGTATAAAAGAACAATATGCATTATAGTGAGACAGCTTAAATGACATTTAGACAATTTCGTGATACTTTCCGAGTTAAAGGAGCTGATTTTTTTAAATTATTATTGTTTAAAAAAATGGATTTTTTTAAAACATTTATTTAATATTAGGTTAAATTAAATCTGATAGTTATCTTCAAATTGAGTTATTTTAAATTATTATTAGAATACTTATTTCATTTTGAACATAAACTATATAGATATAATTACAATTAAAAATATATATACACCGCACATAGGACAACATTTAAGATATCAGGCAATTTATAAGAACAAAATATAATAAATACTGTGTTAAATTTATAAACTTATAAATATTTTACAATAGCTTAACTAAGTAAATACTACAACATGCTGTGCATGAACCTTTCATAAACTATTTTATATGCAAAACACATGTCTCATTCTTTCTTAAAAGTACCGTTAATAAACGAATTTTGTTTTATTGGACTTAATAATGAGAAGATGACATCATTTTATATGGTCATTTTACTTTATTTGCTTGTGATTATAGAATAGTGATTATCATAAGCATAATTACTTTTGTTTGGTAGGTAATTTGGTAGGCAACAGATTTATTTTCAGTAAACCATCTAAGAACATTCTCAATTGAAAAATCAAGGTAGAATAATATTTGATTCTGAGGAAGAAGAAGAAGACTTATATAATTAAAAATTATTTAAATTTTATGCAGGTCGATTTAAAAATGAAATGCAAATTATTAAGATGGATTGGACATTTTTCGACTTTTAATAGGACATTTAGGTTGTATAAGAAATTTATTAGAAAATATACTTTAACTAGTCTATTAATATCAAATAATGTGAAATATTATTTATAAAATGCTGTAAATAAGATTCAAATATCACTTGATTGTCAATTATATATTATTCAATTTTTAACATGTAATATTATATTATATTGAATTTGTCAAAATTCAAATATTTAACATTTACTTACAGTTGATAATTTCTTTGATGCAATTTTCAAGACAAATTATTATTATATTACGTTAAATGATAACTATTTAAAATATAATCATTTTTATTTTATAAAGCTGTTTTATAGTACCTATTTCAACAATCAGGAGCTTTAAATATATATTATTAGACATTTTGTTACTTTAGATAAAATTGAAATTATAAGTCTTACCACTTTAAAAAATAATTATATACTGTTACAATTTATTGGTAACGGACTCTACTCTATTTTATTACCCTTCTTATATATATTACTCCTCCTTACTCCATGTTGGTAACAGCTATGATTTTGATAAATATGACTAGAAGCATCATTAGAATGTTCGAATTTAACGCGTCTAATTATGCATATTGAGAGATGTACTACATATAGAAAGAAATGAAGATATATTTAGCGCATACCAGTGATGTTGTAAACATAATTACGAAAGTAGTTTAAGAAAGGTTAATTAGCTCTAGAGTAATAAAAAATAACTGGAACTCAAAGCAAAAAAATGACGGTTTTCTTGTGCTTTTGTAATTTCTTAGTACTTTAGTTTTAATCAATTAAGAAATGATTTCATTTTTAAACTTTTTGAAAGTTTAAATACTGTATTTGCTTTTCTAATAGATATCTAACTAAGTTTTACAGCAGTTAGTGTTGGTAAGCAATTTTAAACAATTTAGTAATAAAATTTAACAAAAAATAGTGTAGTTTTGATTTTAGCGAAGATTTTAAAAATCAAGATTATTATTTATAGCAATTTTTAGGAGGACTACTTAAACGTATTAATCAATATAATACTTACTAGATTTTGATCATTACAACGTTATTATAATGTCAAAACTTAGATACAAGTCATTAGTAGTAAAAAATTAAAATATAGATTAAAGACTGCTTTCATATTGTCATCAAAAATAATTGTCCTCACTTTAAAATTAAAAAGGAAACCATGCACCAAACAAAATGATACAAAAATGGAAAAAAAACTATCATATTTTACAAAATGCATATTTTTTTACTTATGATATAAAATAGGATTGAAACGCAGTATCAAGGGGACACATAAAAAAACATTCGTCATTGATAAAATGGTTCATTTAAGGTTTATTAAACAAGGCTTACCTTATGCAGTTTTTAAATTAAAAAATTACAGAAACTCATTAATAAAAATGACTTTAGTTCAATTATAATTTTCAAACTTTCTAAGTAAACTATATGTCCAATATATAACAATATGTAGACTATATATCCAATCCAATATAAATGTTCAATCACTCCAAGAAATATCAAGAACCAGATAAACAATATATTAGTCATAATGTAATGCTTTCTCTTTCACTCCATATTATTTAAGCATCATTGATATAAAAAACATTTATATTTTTATAGCGATAAGAATTATTTACCAAAAGAAAATATAATTTAACATATCTTTCTGTAATCTAAACTCTAAATATACACATATACTATATAAAATTAAAATAAAGCATTTAAATTGAAGAAAAGGAAATAATACATATTTAATATTATAATATTTGAAAAGTCATTAACTTAAATAATGTTTAAAGCAAAAGGATTATATTCAAGTACGTTTGGTTTATTTGCTCATACCCTTAACTTTGAGCCAAAATATTTGCCATAACTAAATTAAATAATGTATAATTTTACTTTTAATGTTTAATGTTTAATGTTTAAAATAAATCAACGACAAATTATACACACTTCTCTAAATTTTTATACCCAAAACATAATCGGTCCGGTATTTAATCAAGGAAAACTAAATTATTTCGTTGTAAACTTTATAAATTAATTATATGAATCATTTTAGCCTAGTTAACGGGAAACTGAAATATATTTCTTTGTTGTAACGCTAAAACCACTATTTTGTATGTAATCATTTCTACACAATTATTTTGTTTACATCTACTTTTTAACTTTGCAAAAAAGTCAATGAATATAGAAAAACATAAACTCACTTTTCTTCAGATCTTCTTCGATTAAATACCATGATACGTCGCTTAGAATCACAACTCATCTCGTACGATGATTTCTTCAATTGGTTCTGGACAAACTTTTAATATATTGATTTGTAAATCTAACAGAAATTATGTAATAATTATGCAAAAAACACTTTCACGAAAATTAATCAATCCTTTGTACAAACACTTAGTTAATCTTTGCAAAAACAAGATAATACCTTTTGTTATATGAGTACATAGAGTAATAATTAAAACATAAAGTAGAAGCGATGTTCAACATTCTTAAATCGTTACAAATATTCCAACTATTTCTTAGAATTTAGATACTTCTTGAAATCTGTTTTATATTGTAATGAAAATAGGACAGCTTACAACGCATAGCATAATAGTGAAAATCAAAACTTTTGGAATAGTGTACTCAAATATGCCTCAAATGTAAGATAAAAATGTATGTCTTAACTTTTCCCTTCACTGTGATTGGATACTTATAGTGATCCTACTTTCTTTTTGGCGTATCATTTATAAACAACTTATACACACCTGTTTTGCATTATTTAACATCTTTCTCTTCTAATATTGGTTTATATATATATATATATATTTCATTATTACTAATAAGTTAATTAAGTACCTACATTTGGATAAATGTGTATATTGTATTGAAGATTTTACTAAAGAAACAAAATTAATTGATTAAAATAATTAATTCAATTTATATTGGTTAAATTTAATTTTATGTTCACCATCAAAATCATTATAACTGAAATTACAATTCTCATTTATATATATGTTGTAGTATATGCATATAACGGAAAATATGTTGTTTTAAATATTGTTTAGATTAGAATTCCAATCGAATTCACTGGAGAAAATAAGAGAAAGTATTTTGAAGTCTTTTAATTATGTAAGTTACTTTTCTTTAAAAAAAAACATATACTAACAAAATGTAATGGAATAATTTGTATATAATTTTACTGTACTTTATTTAATGTTTCGACTGAGCATTCAACATCTAACATTTCGAGTCTAAGATAAAATTATGTAACCGAGACAAAATTTTATACTATGATTAATGCGTATTCACTTATATTTTTTATATTTAATCAATAATATTAAATATTTTGACATAGAGTCTTCACAAAGAAGATGATCAAGCGAAATTTCTTTACTTGAAAGAAGGTACATGTTACTAAAATAATAATATATGTTTATGGACAAAGATATATATTAATAGTATTATATTATTACTTAACTTATCAGACTCCATCGCAAACACTTCTTGTTATTCTTGACGAGTTTAATGCTCCTCATACAACGGGTGGTCACCTTCGAGCTATACTGAATGCATACGCCAGTAGACAGTGAATGATAATATTCACCAACACCAGAGGATGTTCGCAACCTTCTATGGCCAAAATAAGCGCAACACACGACTTAACTGGATTCTCTATCGCTACCTGCAACGCTATAACTTCAAATCTGCTCGCTGAAAACGTCTTAAGTCGTATATCTGACGGACCACATGCTACTGAGAACTCGCATAAACGTCACATGATACCGCAGCAAAAAACACCCAACCCAACCAGGCCTATCGGAGATGCGCTAAGACTGCCAATACATTTTGCGCGATGCCAAAAATTTTTCGTCAACAACTTTGCAGAGCAAGAAATGCTCACGACCTTGAAGCCAACGCGTCAACCAGCATCGTCCTGCCGCGACTGACCCACAGGACACAATGACCATTTTGTTGGAAATTCCATTCCGCAATAGAGACCCCCAGGCATAAGCTGCAGAGCAACATGACACGACTGGTTGAAAGAAGTGCACAAACACGTACAGCGCATGCAACTGATACCAAAGTGGAAATCAATGACCTAATGACAAAACTGACTGAAAACAAACAAGACCATTCTCAACAAGCCTGGCAAATTATAAACAATGCTACGGGAAAAAAGGACCACCCAAGAGTAGACTTAGTTGCTTCAAGCATAGATGATCGAAATAATTGACTTGTAACTCACAAAAGCGGTAGGTATTGAGAACTCATATGCTATTCCAGAGTTCCTAAATCCCAACTAAACTATACACATATATGTGAAAGCTTTCAACTGCGGACCAATCAGTTTACAAGTAGTTACTGATGCTACTAAGCTGACTCATCCAAATGGCGCCGAAGTAGATCCAGTTGACGATTTGATTTACCTGGGATTGAAAGTGCAGTCTATTGATGACGTCCTCCGCCATCGCAAGTCCTTAGTCTAGACAGCCGCTAGTATACTGACGAATATATTCCATTCACCTGTCGACAGGACTTCTGAACTGCGTCTCTTCAAGGCTGCAGTCGAGCCTGTCCTCACTTATAGCAAAGAAAAGTTGAAACAATAACGAATCGTCTGAACACTACCTATACAGAGCTATCGTACGTTTCTGCTTTGACATTCACTACCCGGAAACAATGACCAACACAATGCTTCCAGTAATTGGGGTTCAAGACATGTCTTCTGTTAGCAAACAATGCAGAAATAACCTCATTATCAGAGCAGGAGAGCGATCCGATATCTCTTTTCTAGCGGGTGGATGTCCATGTCGCAAGAGATCGGCCATTCTCAGATACCTCAGAGTATCAATAGGGTTCTGCTTGATGGTTTTCTCATAAGGTGGGCCACCAAGGGTCTTAAGTCTGATTTCATCATGATGTAGACAGTGGAATAGAAGGTGTTCTTTGGATTATACGATTCTGGGATCGGGATTCATTGGAGGATGTGGGTATTCAGTCTGTCGACCTTGTTCCATATTCTTGTGGTCATTGTTCTTCTTACTCGATCTACTATAGCCAGAACTTTGAGGACGTTTTGATAATGTGTGAAATATTTTGTTTTCGTCTGTTTTCTAAAAAAATAGTCTTAGCGAAATTTTTATGAAAACATGGAAAGTATAAATATTGCCATGTCCCCCCATATAAAGAAACTGCACGTGCTACTATAACATATGTGAACTGTGGCGGACCTCGACACTATTATGTAAAAATTGAATCAATTTGTCGTTTGAGTAAATTTTGTTATGTACTATATAAGTGTAAATTAGTTAAATACTTAAATTAATAACATAGTCACATAAAAAAGTTAATTACCAAAATCTAAAGGACAACTTAAATATACAAACATTTTATAAATAATTACAATAAAAAATATAGTTGCAAATATTCTACATTTTATTTTACTTATGAAATTCATCAGTTAAATATAAATATATTACTAAATATACTTAATTACAAACACAAAAATGTAATACATATTTACCAATTATTTTCTAATCAATTGCTGTCAGGCAGTAAAATAATTATGTCGTTGTTAAATTATATATCAAACTTCCATATAGTAACGTTCTTTAGAATTAAAAAAAATATTTCCCCCCTTAAGCATTTGCTTTGTCTTTAAGGATATGCGCCTTATATTATTGTTTGAAAGTTTTATAAGATTGTACACCATTAAAGCTGTATTTAAAAATGGGAAACTCGTCACGCATATCTTTATAGTTCTTAAATTTTCTATAGTACTAAATTTTCTTGCGAAATGTCTCCTGTGTAGAAGGTAGAAAAATTAATAAATGATGATATTTTCATCTTACGAATTTTATTTCAACTTCCATAATATACTAATAAACATATTTTACAATAAAAAAAACTGAAGACTAATTGCTTCTTTCATCTGTCTAAATAAAGTTGTACTGAATGAAGCGCATATTCTCCATTGACCTGTATTTAAGCGCAAATATGTTGTTTGGAATTAAACGTGTACACAAAATCCCGTGAAGTTACCCCGAAGAACCTTGAGCAGTGTCGCTGGGGAGAAAATGCAATGTTAAATGTATAAATACACATCTTCAAAGAAAGCAGATGTATTATGATTGTGTATACCTACCTTCGAGTTGACTTTTGCTTGCTTTCTTTAATCTTTTGTTTTTAATCGATTAATTAATGAGCTTAAGTGGAGAGCATAGTTGTAATAGATGTATATTTTACGTTGTTAGTTATAGCTGAATTAGCTATATAAGTTACCTTTATTGTATTAAGCAAAAGAAGAGCAGCTGCATTGGAAATATTCCTTAGAGAACTTATTTCCGAAATAAATTATTTTCTAAATTAAACATAGTATCTATTTCAAATGTCTTTTATTGATCTAAAATTTGGTTTGCAGTTCAATTTAAAATTATTATTTTGGAAATATGTGTAGATAGCATATGCTCCAAATCAATAATTTATGTGGCAAATAATTTTTAAATGTCTATCATTATAAATTTTTTATTCATTTAATAACGTTAATTAATCAAATTCTTTAAAAAATCTTCGTCCGATTTTTAAGTAAACCAATTTAAACGCATTTAAAATAAAGTGGATTTATATTTATACATTTATTTTATTATACATTATGTACAATAGTATAATCTTTTATACATAACCCAAAATCCATTATGTAGTTAATTCATAAATAAGCCAAAAATATATAATAAATTAATACATAAACTGCATTTGAAGAATTACTAAGGTACAATTTATTTAAAAACTAATTTATTAAAGGATGCCAAGATAAAAGTTAAATTGTTACATTTTACATGCACATTTACACGTTTCCTTATTTACTTATTTTGTATCTACATACCAATTGTGTATTCAATATAATAAAATCGTTGATTTTTTTATCATTATTAAATAAATTAAAATGTAGTTTCATTAATTGTTCATGTAATTATTTTCATTAAATATAATTCATCGGTATTCAATATATTGTTTCTTGTAATATGTAAAAAAAACTTCGCCTATATACATGTTTATTATGTATATATGTGTATGTTTTGTCATTATATAACCTAAAAATAATTAAGTGTGTGCGTTAAATGTTTACTCCTATATTTTGGAACATTTTGTAATAGTTTAGAAAGCAATGCTGTGTTTCATAATGTATATACGTACACCACTTCCACTGAACTTTGAATAAAATTTTTATTTCTGCTTTTTATGCATAATTATAAGTTAATATTGCATACTTTTAATATTAAAACTAAACTTTATTTACCATATCCTACATATTAAATCCTATTTAAAACAGAAAGGTTCATTACAATTTTTTTTTATATTTTTGATTAGATATATATATAATATGATTATTTACTTATTATATAATTTATTGTATGACATGAATTTTTTTATATTCCATTTTAATTCTATTTGAAAATGGAATTTTTAATTGAAGAAAAATAATACAATTTCACTTTCTTATTTACATGTTAGACAGCAAAAAGGAGGTGTATCTATATTTTCGTGGAAATGTTTTTTGTAGATAAAAAAACTTTACATTATTCAGTGACTTCTCAGCTGACTATTTCGCATTTAATTTCTTATTAATACATATATTTTTCGGAGTGGAATTTCTGTGCATCCTGACAATTTTGCAAGATACATAACTGTCTCTAGATTATTTTTTACAATTTTCGTTGTGCATTTTCTTTCTGGTAAACAATATTAATCATTTTTAAGCCTTATAATTAGAGTGGGCTCATTGCACTTCTATATTATGATCAAAGAAACCATTTAATCCTCCCTAAAATAGAATTCTTACTAATAACGATGCCTGTTGTTTTTCTTAAACTTTATTTGCCTCCGTAATTTGTATATTTTCTCTTTCTCCGTCATTCTCCTAATGTTTTTGAGTGTCATGAAATAAGTGTCATGCTATTTAACCCACCTTGCATGTATTTATGTTTTTCTGGTTCAATTTATTATTCTAGACTATTATGCAATTTTACCCTTCAATTTTTACCTTTCAATTTCATAAATATTGCACATGAAAATAAAACATTGTCTGAGAACGCCTTGTGCAATAAAATGTATTTTGATCTATTGGTGATGGTTTTTTCTTTTTTTTAATATTAATAATTATTGCAAATCAATTGAAATATTTTATTTGAAATCATAAGACAATTAAATTTTCATATTTTGATATCGATCAAATTACAATATGTGGACAATATAATATGTTGGAAAGTATCACACTACCAAAAAATAAGTTTAATTAGAATAAAATAAAACATCAGTTTAAGTGAAATTACTAAATAAATGAAACACAACTGTGTATTATAGGTACACCCTGTAAATTAACGATATAATAATAAGGACCATATTGTATCTAAAGAAAAATAAAGTTAATTTGAGGGTATTATGTCTTAACTAAAATATTAGGAAAACAAAATTAAAGAGCTTGGAGTATATGTACTCCGTATATCAGGAGTAGATTATCTCCAAAATCTGACTAGTGTATTCAAAAGAGTGATTAGTGTATCACCATTCTGTCCATTTTTTGGTTGTATACTCTTACAAATGTAAATGTTAATAACTGAAATATTTTGCGACAAATATAATGCTTAAAGTATTTAATACAATTTAAAAAGTTAGCTTTATAGATTAGGGTTTTAGGCTATTACATGTTTCCCATAGAGTAATTATTTCTATTATGTTATCTATTAAATTTACCCTAATGAGTTACAAGAAATATATAAATAACAATAATGTGATTATCATAACATAACATATGTTTATTCAAAAGAAAATGGGAAACCGAATATGTATTAATATTATAAAAATAATATTGGATACAAAAATAAAATTGGTTAATATAGAGACAAAAACAATAAAGGTAAAGAGTTTGCTTAACGTGACTCGTATAACAAAATTTTCATGTAAGGGAAAAAAGAATTTTGCCTTCTATGAATAGTGCAGTATGGCATATTGTAGAGTCCAGTGTGTTCTAGATGATAGGGCATCAATAAGTGGAGAATGTGGTCAGGCAGCGCAGAGAGAAAAATTGTCTGCTGATGTAATGAAAATTGTCTGTTTGCTAGAGATGAAAGACATTGTTCTATGCAATTTGCTCCGCATATAATTTGTTGGCCTCTTCTTTGAACGATATCGAGTTTGTTTGAGAGTTTTTTATTAATGCAACCAAGGCATATTCCATGACAGATCGTATTGTTGATGAATAGATAGTAATGAGGCTGTCGTTTGGAACAAGATTCTTCATGTATAGAGGGTAGATTCTTTGAGAGGCTGACCTGATTACGCATTTATATGTTTATTCCATTTGAATTTTTCGTCTAGAATTACACCTAGAAACTTGAGGCAGTCAACTTGCTTGATTTGTTTTTAGTTGGGATTTTGATGTTGTGATTTGAAAGAAATGATGAGGATGCAAGTTTTGTCTTTGTTCAGAACAAGTCCGTTTTCACGACACCAGTTTAATATATGAGTAATTTCATTTGTGATATCGATAGTGTCCATGTCATCACGGTAGGAGGTTATAGTGTTAGCGTCATCTGCATACTTAACCATATATGATTCATCTGAAGCAAGTCGGAGTGGCTAAATAAATATGGCCAATAGATATGGCAAGAGGCAACTCCCTTGTGGAACTCCTAATGTAATAGAAGAAGTTGTACTGAGAAAGGGTGGAAGTGTAACTCGTTGAGTACGATCTTGTAGGTAGTTATGGACCCATAAGGTAAAGCCAGTAGGAATGTTTAATGAAAGAAATATTTTGATCAGTTTTACATGCGAGACTTAACTTTGTCAAAAGCTTTTGACATGTCGAAACTCAATACGGCGACTCGATGAGATGTTTTTCTTGTCTAAACGTTTATTGATGTCGTGGGGGACTTTTATGATTGCAGAAGTTGTAGATGACTTTGGCCAAAAGCCGAACTGGGTGTTGACGTAATTTTTTATTGGAGTGAGCTTAATGTTCAAGAGGATTATTTTTTCTAAAACTTTGCTTAAAACAGGTAGTAGAGAAATAGGTCGAAGGTGGTCGGTACTTGGAGGTTAGGTTTTTGGGATTGGGATTGGGATTATATCTGATTTTTTCCATTTAATAGTTACAGTTCGAAGTCTTAAGGATAGATAGAATATGTGGGTAACAGGGTTTGCAAGTATGTCGGCTTCAGTTTTCAGGAGAATCGAGGGAATACCATTGCTTCCAGTTTGTTTCGAAGCTTGATCAAAAGTAGTTCTACATCTATTAGAGAAAAATCAGACATCCAGTCATCGTCAATAATGGTAGTTGAGTCTAGTGCTTCGTCATCTGAGCTGAAGATCGAAGTGAGTTTGTTGTTTTAGTGAGTTTTGTTGTCAGCCATACTTTGCGAAGCGTCGATTGCAGAGTTTGCAGATATCGTATTTTTTCCGCTGATGTTATTTAATACAAACCAGAGACCTCCTGGTTTCGAACAAAGCTGTTTGGACCATTTTAGTTTTGCAAAGACAAATTCTTTTTTAACTTTCTTTGTATTGGTTGTAGAGAGTATACTCTTTGTTGCGATATGGGGTCCAGCAAAGAATAATCAGATGCTTTAACCAAAGAGTTATCCAAGGTTTGTCTCTGGGACTCATCGAAACATACAAGTAGGGAATCTTATTCATAGCAGGTCTAATGACGTCATTGAATAAATTACATTTTTCGTCAACGGACTTATTCATGGGATATAGGTTTGTCCAATTTACCTTTAAAAGTTCCTCTCTGTATGCAGCAATATTGAATGATCGGTATTCGTAGACTTTGACCAGTCGTTGTTGAGTAGAGGGTTTCTTTGATGTTTGATGAGTAGAGTAGGACGGTAAGGTGGTCAGATGTTACAATTTGTGGTCCAATGAGACAAGGGATATGGTATTTTTCCACAAGTGACCTTGAGATAAATATATGGTCTAGAATAGCTGAGCTACGAGTGGGGAACGTCACAGTGTCCATGAGGTCTAAATGATTTGTTATTGTATCAGTCGGAAAATCATTAAAATTATACTTGATAGCTATGCATGGACTTTGAATTTGCTAATATTTTACATATTGGAAATATTATTAATTTTTATTTAGAAACAGAATCCGTAATATTTCTATCAACAACTGTGACAGGTTTTTAAATAAGCTACATAATGTTAATAACCAATTTAAAAAATGCTTATTTTCTTTTATTCGATTAAGGCACCTATTTATCAAATTTATCCTTAATTTAACGAAAAAGAAAATTTCTCAAAGGAAAGACTCATAGAAATCAAAACTTTAACAAATTTGCCATGAGCTAATTAAAAATGATTGATTAAGTTATCTAAAGAACAAAATATAATTTCTTGAATCAGGAGATTTTTATAAGTAAATTTACTATTGAAATAAAAAAGATGGTATGGCCTGATTTTCAATAGCTATAATATATATATATATATATATTGCAATGATTTTTTTATTAGAAAATAACTATGGATAAGCTGGTATCATCTAGTCGATAACTTTCAAAAGCGATTAAGAATAACATTAAAAAAAAAGATAATTGGATTATTTTTTAGACCATAGAGTCCTGTTTATGAATATTGAATAAATATACCTATCACGATTGTAATGAGACCTGGAGATAAAACCAATTGTAAAGTGACCCAATGCGTATATGCATTGGGAGCCTATAAGTATAATTAGTATAGGTAACAAATTGTTTTACTACCAAATTCAAAAGAAAATTCTTTGATTTGTGTAAAATAAAATTGTGAAAGACATATACTTGGAAAATTGATCATAAAAGTATTGTCTACATTTAATAATATACTACGCGCTCAAGCTAAAATGATAAACCCACTAAACAACTTTTAATTTCAATCGTTATATATTTATTAGACCTTCATAATGTGAACTCTAATTGTCAAGTTGACATTTTCTTGATTTTTATTCAATATATTATTTTATGTTTAATATATGTCTTATCTTGCTAGATTTTCATTAAAATAACAATTAGGTATTCCACAACTGTCTTTTTAATAATGTACGAGCTCTGTGAAATTATGATATGATGTTGTGATATGCCTGTCGAAAAAGTTACAAATAGTTCCAAACAGTTTTAATTGTATATTCATCTCGAGTGAAATTATTGGGTCAGTGATCATAATATTATATGGTTTATATACATTCTAAAAGACATATTTTAAATTAATTTACATTTACGTATACATACCTATATTTATATTTCTTTATCGAATTTAAGATTTAAGTCTCCATTCATTGCTCAGAGAATTTGCATTAACATTTAAGAAAATTTTAGAAAAATTGTTTATGTCTACTAGTTTACATACCTACTAGTTTAACTACAAGTATGCAAATATACTTTAATACAAACATATACTCGTAAATATATGTAACTGTAAATATATATTTATGTTCACGTTTTCATAGGAGATTTGTGTACTTTATACATTTATTTATATCATTAAATCATTAAAATAAACATATACATGGTAAAAATATTTTCTTTAAACAGTAACGCATCTAATAATAGTCATTAATACTTAAAAGCATTTTGAATATATAAATTTAAATGATAATAATGCCCATCTTTTACTGGGCTAAAAATATATATGTAAACAAAAAAGGCGCGAGAGCGTAATTTAATTCTACGAATTTTGTGTTGCAGAATAATTTATAAAAATGTTTTTTTTATAATCACTTGAATATTGCACAAAGTTCCAGTCTAAAATTGATCTATAAATTGTAAGACATAATTATATATATATTTATGTAATATAATTTGTTCCGAATTCCTTTAAAATATGATAAAGGTGAAAAGTTGAACATTAAAATATTTAATTAAAATCTTGTTAGTGGCTATTAGTATTACAACAAAACTTCTGGCACACATTCTGTTTAACGCCACCCTACCTTAAGTGATCTAAAGAACCGCATAAAAAAAGTGATTGTTATGACATAGTCCAGGTTATTACAGTATACAATTACAGTAATGTAACTGATATTGTTAAATATATATAAACTTGTTCAATTAAAATAAATCTATATAGTATATGTGCTATAAAAAAAATAAACCTTATACAACTATTTCAATTACTGTTATATATAATTATTTGTTTTTAAGATAATGTTTAGTTTAATGTAGTTTAAGAATTGCTTTAGTTCAATTATATTTGACATATATGAATGACATCATAGATATAACCTTGACAATTGCTTCTTTTTAAACAGTTCTTTACATCACTAAAAGTAGGGTATCACTAAATAAAATCTGTACCTAACTTCCTGCAAAATAAGACAGCAATTTTTATTACAATGAAACTGTAGTCAAATCCATTGCATATATTTTTAATATACCTAGATTTTAAAAACATTAAATAAAAAAAATTTAAACAGGTACATTAAAAATAAATAAACAATTTGTATTAATTTTAATATAACATTATAGATTTGTTACATACTATTGATTAAGTCACTCCTCAATAATAATTAGACTAGATCAATCTTAGATTGATGATACCTTTTTTTATTATATTTGACAGGTTGATACAAGAAAATGTTATGGGCAAATAAAGTCTCAGGTTAATCATGCTATCAATCTAAATACAATTAGATTGATCCAATCTAGATTACAGTCAAACTATTTGTAATTTAGCATATACTAACTTTAATGTTTAATTATATTACTTAAAATAAAAGTCTATTTTAATTTTTAGAAAGCTCATTATCACCTTTTTAAAGTATTAATATCTGCCAAAAATGATTTCATAAAATAGTTATTTCTTGATTAAAAATGAAAATTTGCTTTTTTACTTAAGATATTACTTTCTAAAAATACTTTAAACATATTATATTCAAATAATTATATCAAAGGAAGCAAATTAAAAGTGAAAAATATGAAAAATACATTTTATTATTTTTAATTTGAAATCAAATACTATGTTTTTAATAGAACATAAGTGACAAAAATGTTAATTGAAAGAAGCAAAATATTATAAAAAATACCTGTTTAACACACATTTTAGTTCCAATCACATAAAGTCAGTTTGATTGAAAAACTATTGACAAACAGGTGATTAGAAAAAGCCTATAATATGTTAAAGTATGTGTGATATGTGAAAAATTGTTAATAGTGCAATAGTAAATTGCTCTCAAATTGCAATTATACTGTAGCTGTCAATCATTTTGCAAGATATGCATGGGTTAGGCACAGAAATTTATAATATAATCAGATTGTAAAAACAACGTTATAATAGCAATTAGATTGAAAATTTGTAAATATTAAAATAATTTCATTGAATAAAAAGGTATATTGTTGGCACAATTTGAGAAAGTGTCAAGTTGTGTGATCAATCCTATTTTAAAGTGCAGCACAATATTGGAATCTTATAGTTACAAATTTGCAAACAAAACTTTGAAAAAAATTTCAAATATGGTGCAAAATTTACATTTTTAAGAATAAGTTATAAAATCTATTTTAGAATCTGTTCTGTAGACCCAGTATATAGATAATATTTAGTTTGGTACCCAAAAAAGGGAGAAAGAGTTTAATACAAGGGCCAGTCAATAAGTTCATGGACTAGGTAGGAAAACATAATTGAAATATACTTTTTTGCTTATATCTATTAACTATAGAAAGATTAATGTCTATGCAAAAACAATTAAGTGTCTATATGACATAGATCTTTCAAATTTAGATGTTGATAGATTTATTTGTACATTTAATAAAACAAAATTAGACAACATGGAATTAACAAACTAACATTTTATGGCTATGATATTTTATGACTTTAAAAGTAATTTATCACCCCAGGAAAGTTTACAACGATTGCAAGCTGCTTTTCCTGATCTATCTCGTCAAAGTCATGTGTTTACAAATGGTTTGCTGAATTTTTCCATGGCTGGAAGTTCATGCAAGATGAAGAACGTCAGATAATGTCAGATAACGTCAATGTCTGCCACAAGTGGGGATCTTGAAGAAAGTGTCAGCAAGTTGGTGAATGAAGATCGTCAAATAACATTGGAAAACATAAGTGTACTCCTTGGAATCTCAAAAGGCAGTGTATACGAAATAATTCACATTAGGCTTAACATGAGGAAAATTTTAACCAGATGGGTTCCACACAATCTTTATGAGAAACAGAACAGGTGCGAGTCCAGTGGTGTCAAATGACTATGGCTCGATTTCACAATGGTAACACACATCATATCCAAGGAATTGTAACTAGAAATGAAACTTGGGTATACCTGTATGACCCTGAAACTAAGCAACAATCTTCTTAGTGGAAAACCTCTGAAGAACCTCAAGTTCATGAGAAGTCGAAGTGTAGCCAAGAAAATGGTGGCTAATTTGTCTCTATCAAGGGCCATTTAGCTACAATTCCAGTGGAAGAGCAAGGTTCTGTCACTTCACATTGGTATACAGCTGTGTGTCTGCCAGTTGTTATTAATGCTGCCCAAAATATACATCCTCATCACATGCTTCTTCTTCATGACAATGCTCCAGCACACAGCACTCCAGCTCATGCTACCATAACATGGTTAGGAGACCATGGCGTATCTCTCCTTAATCATCCATCCTACAGCCCTGATCTTGCACCATGTGATTTTTTGTGTTTTCTTATGTTAAAGCACATATTTGAGGAAAGATTTTTGGTGATCCAGATGAAGCAATTAATGCCTACCTTACTGTTTTGAACACATATGCATGTAAAATGTTTTTGTTTTTGTTTTTGTTGTTTTTCAATATAAAATAATGGATTTAAATCGCTTTTTTTCTAAGCACAATCTTAAAATTTGAAATTCCAATTTTGAAAGATCTATGTCACATAGACACTTAATTTTTTTGCATAGACATTAATCTTTCTATAGTTAATAGATATGAGCAAAAAAGAATATTTCAATTATGTTTTCCTACCTAGTCCACAAACTTATTGACTGGCCCTTGTATATCATTAAAATCTATGAATGTATAGATTTTAAACAAATATCATAGACATCACCATCTGTTAGATAGAACATATTGTTGTCTTTTTCTAATTTCTTATATTAAAGAATTGAATGATTTTCTATGTTTTTTACTGGTTATGACCTCATTTTCAAACAAATATGTATGAACTATTATTTTTAATACAATTTTGTATATTATTTTGTTTATCTACATATTTTCTACATATTACAAGTAAAATTGGATATATTAATCATGATTATAACTATTTAGCTAGATATAAATAGCAGCTCTCAAGCCTATTTTAGAATTATTTTAACTATTAAAATGCATTGGGAACTATAAACTATTTCTGGTTACTAAATAATTTAATCAATACATTTTAAAATGCTTGTAATATGAAGAAAATCACTTAGATAACAATATGACATGCAACATGTTATTATGAAAAATAGCCAAAGGATTATTTTTTCGTAAAAATATACATTTTGGATGAAAATAAGGGTAAAAAATACAGAAAATATTCCTATTTTTAATATAGGAAATCAGAAAAATTCAATAATCTATTTCAGCTACCAAATGGTGATGTCTATCTCATTTTTTTAATTTAGATATCAATAGCTTTCAAAAAATATGTAACACTTCCTCCCTTTTTTGGTACCAAAAAATGTTCTAGCTCAGACTAAATTATTTAGTTTAATATAGTTTGTTTGAATAATGTTCTGGCAATAAAAATATTTAAAATAAATTAATAGTATACTACACAAATTTACATTGAATTAAATATGTATGCTAGTATTCCAAGTCTATACAAATATTATTCCCATATTACACAACTTTTTCTGTATACAATCTTACAATACAGATATACTCACTATAGTTAGAAAAATACTGTAGTACCTACTGCATCATTTATACTGTTTAAAATATTTATATTCCAAGAATGCACAACTCTTTCTTTAAAATATTTTTTATTAATTGCAAACATAAGATTCTAAAATTGCACTGTTGAATCTTAAGATTGTCATGCAAATATCAGATTTCAATATTGTGCACAACAGCATCATTAAACTATGTTTATTTTTTCCTTTTTTGACATTTTTATTTCATGTTATTCATTTTTTAAGTTTGATTGTTATAAGCTTACATAGCATATCGCCTACTACTGTTTCATCTAACTATTGTTCATGTTGCTCACGATTATGTAATACTGTGTGAGTGTAGTTTATACTGATTGGGCTATTGTAATTGTTTCATTTGGACTAAAATTATTAACATTAATTTGTCCTAGTTGTAAAGTGAGTTATGCCAACATGTTTCGATTCATCAAAATTATCTAAGTTGAGCAACAAGTCAACCTGCTACAGTATGGTAATTCACCAGCACAACAATGTTGTCACCAAGCGACTTTTGCAACTGAAAATCCATCTTCTTAACAACAAAATAACCATTTATCATTGTGCAGGCACTGTAGCCAGGACTCTCAAACAGCTACATAGAAATAATTGACATTTTAAAAGTACATATATTCCTATTTATATGTTTTATATAATTCTCTGTCTAACAGTTTATAATTTTAAATTACATTTTATATGTACATATTAAATAAATTCTTAAATTCTCAATTATTAGTCGAAACGGAAATAGACATAGTAGACTAAACAGGTTTAGGCAAAGCAGCATTTGGCAAAACGAGATGACATTGTTATAAATAATATATTTAATTGTCTAAATATTACAATATATTTTAACTATAAAGATATTCATTATTAATATTTTGTAGTTCTATTTATATTTATATATATATATATATATATATTAAGTAGGTATATAAAATTGTCAGAAAGCTCCGTTATAATAGAATTTGTTATTTATTAGACAAGAAGTTCCATGATAATAGCCACTACCTAAAGTCTTTAAACATTTATTTTTAAGTTCATGATTTGAAGGTATAAATTAATATTAAATTGAATATTAAATAGCTTTTATAAATAAATTTATATATAGGTACAAATATATATATTAAATATCTTAATGTTATTTTCACATAGATTTGACTTTGAGAACCAATATTAATAATATCATATTATTTTCATTATCCATTTATATAACTATTGGCAAACATTTGGAATTTGTCTATCCAATAAGAAAATATGTTTAAGTAATTACAAACCTGACCTGTTCTGCACCTGTTGACTCAATTTTTTAAATTATAATTATAATTAGAGATATATTATACAATATTTATTGTTTCCTAGAACAATCAAATTGGAAACTGTTATTCATATCCATCAATCATAATGAGAGGAACATTGAAATGTTATTCATCTGTATAATACTTTTATTGACATTATTCTTTTACTTTTATATTATTATAAATTGACAAAGAACTTCCCTTTTTTCTCCATTTGGAATAAATAATATTAAAAGGCTAATGTTATTAATAGTAATGGACACAAATATTAATTATTTTTAGTATCTAAAATACAATTAACAACTGATAATTATTATTTTAATTGTTCTACCATCTAGACTGGTAAATTATTGCTTTATATTTAATATAAAGTTTTATTTTATTTTATAATTATTTACAAAAAATTAAGATCATACTTAAATTAATAATAAGATGGTAATATATGTATGTATATATATATATATATAAATGATTACATGTAATAATTGTATAACAAACCAATATCCCAGTTAAGAACTTGGCCAATCAGTTCAGAAATTGTTGCCAGTTCATAATTGTTTGCTAACAAATGTATTATTAATTCCCAACAGTTCCACCACTTTAATATAGGCCAGCATAACAGATCAAACTACAATTTCAATTTTCTTAACTGGTAAAGCCAGTGAAGAAGTGTTCAGTCTTTAAAATACTAATTATATTCTGATATTTGAAATTAAAAAATGTATATGATCATAAATATAAGAAATATATTTTATATTTGAGTGCAGTCAGTATACATTAAACAAAAATATATTTATGAAACCTTAATAATTAATAAAATAGTTTTTTATTACAAACAGCATCTTTATGTATAAATAGAGGTGTATTGTAATATAATTGGATGATTTATCAAATGATAATTATATAAAATCAATAATTATTATAAATAAATATGTTGGACACATTACTTACCATATACTTGTGTATTTCCGAGATATAAACTGTATTTACCATTTATTTATACATTTAATATACGGAATATAGTTTTAGTTATTTAATGTTTTCTATTTTGAAGTTTACTAAAAATATTGCTTAGAATTTAGAATTTTTCTATTTGTTCTTGAATTTAATGTTTTAAATATAGTTCTAGTTATAAAAATTATCTTATTTCTTAAATTGACATAATTGGTAAGTAATTTGAATGTAATATAATATTATGTTAATATATGCATTAGACATAAAAATTAAAGTATAATTTAAAATAATGTGATTAATAGCAGCAGTTTGCACTAAATACAATGAATTTGGTATTCTAAAATTGGCCTTTATTAAAATACAGAAATGACATACTAAGCAAATTGGTTAATCTGTTTGGCTATGGCTTAATATTAATAAATATATTTTTACAGTAATGGATAATTGAAAAGCAGACTTGGTTGATTAGTTTAATTTAGATTTTGAAACTATTGTTAATGTATAATACAAAATCTATGCTGTTTCATATTTAATAGTTCATTTAAATGTATGATTTCCCACAAACTGGTGAACCAGTATTATATAATAGTATATTAATAATATAGAATTGACACAAATTGTGTATTCCCTTTCTTGCATACCATTGTCAATTCCTGTCTGTCCAGTTTAGATGTATCAAGATTAAATAGAACTATGAATAATACTATACAATTAATTTTAATAATAACTAATTATAACTAAATAATAATATAATAAAATATAATATAATGAATAAATAACTATTTTAATAAATAATTTTAATAATAATTTAATAACTTTGTGTACCGTTTTAAATTTATAAAATATTAAATCAATCATATTTTAAATTTTATTTATTATAAATTATATATATTAAATTAAATAAATTATTATATTTAAAAATATATATATATAAAAATTCTATTGGATTTCATTTATTTTTTAAATTATAATTATACTTAATATACCTAAACTACATTAAAATATAGAAAAAATTGTCTTCCCTTATTGACTCAAATCATTTGA
Organism: Invenusta paracnida; assembly: GCA_036023295.1. Classification (NCBI taxonomy): domain Eukaryota; kingdom Metazoa; phylum Platyhelminthes; order Proseriata; family Coelogynoporidae; genus Invenusta; species Invenusta paracnida. Next base: position 7,129 of record JAYRBW010066429.1, on the reverse strand, counting down.
GTACAGCTCACGAAAATCAATAAGTTGGATAAATAATTATAAGTAAAAAATGTGTAAAAATCACGACATACTCAAATGTCAGACGCACATTCTGTATTCAAGTGGTTACAGTGTTTGTATTGTTATCATGAGTATCCCGGTTCGATACTCTGCATTATAATTAATGAGCTCCATAAACAGTGAAACGCGTCTGACATTTGGATATCAGGCGATTGACAAAATTCCTAATATTAAGGTTTATAATTTGATTGAAAAATATTTATAGCACACAAAATAATATTATTTTTTCTATTAATTTTTGGAAAAACATATATATATGAATCTAATAAATTCTTGACTTTATCAAAAGTAGTTATTGTATTTTAATGTGATGTAGGTACTTTTTTATAATTGTTTTTAATTTTATACCATCATACCTTTGTCTTAAAACTTTTTAACGTCATTCATTAATACTTAATTTGTTTAACATAAAATGTAACCTTAACAATAATCTTTAGAAGATTCTTTTTTAATGACATGTTTTTTATTTTTATCAAGTTTTAATGGAATGTTTGACATATTCTATGGTTGAGAAATTTTTATATAAATACCTGTCACTATTTATGTGTTATTATTTGGTTGTTTTATTTAATTCAATATACTTTTATTTTTTGTTCACAATGTTTAAGTAATTAGATATTTCCAAATCATAACAACATTTTATTCTTTATATTATACTTTAATGAATATTATATAACATTATATAAATTTGGATTATTTGATAAATATTTATTTTGCAACACTAAAATATCAATGCACATACAATGCATACATTATTGAATTATTTTATATGTTTGAAAAAAGCTTATATATATAGAAAATATATATTACCCATTTATCATACAAAATTTTATTTAATATAAATTTTTCTTAACTATTTACATTAATATAAAAATGTTAAATAATTAATTTATTATTTAGTCAACATAATATCTAATTGTATTGACCATAATATTAATCCCAACCCATTATATTTAATGTATTACAATAGGAAATATTTTGTGTTTAAAATAAAAAATAGAAAACATATTCTTAGCTATATAAATAAATTCGATTTTTAGTTCAGTTAACATATTCATATACAAATTTTTTAAACTAACGATCTAAGCTCTAACAATCAAACATTATCGTAAAATGATATATTCTTATTGTAGATTTCTTATATTGTAACTAAACTTGATTTTCTTTATTCTAATATCACAACACGACTTATTATTAAAAAAGTACCAGTTTCATTTTAAGCATTAAATATTTTTTCAAAACATTGCTTATTGAGGATTTTCTAAGAAGAAACGGTTAAATATTGCAGACTTCAAAAGAAGCGTCACATTACTAAAGATTATTCATAATCTTATTAATAAGTCATGATTAAAAAACTTAGTTCCCTTGATGTATAATATCGCATGTAAGTAATTGACTTATAATTTATCAATATCTAAACACTTCAGAACATATCCTATTCCAATTCTCTCAATTTATTACATTTATTTATAAACAGAGAATGTGACATTTTATTATTTATATAGACATTTTACAATTCAAACAACATATTTTTTTTTATTTTTAACAAATGTGTATTTTCAGTTATTCTGTATACAATCTGTTTTTACCAATATTGAGCAATTATTCCACTCGATTTCTATAATTATAAAATTTGTTTCAATAATTTATTTTTATTATAATAATATCTAATATTATTAATGAAATCACTATTTATATGATTTATATGATTTACTACTATTTATACTTTTATATTTAGGCGTTTTTTTATCTAGTTAGAAGTAGTAATGTTATTATTTGCTTAGGTTTTGTTATCGATGTGTTTAAGTTATTGAATCTTTTTCAATTATATACCGAGAATAATTTTATTGAACAATGTGAATATTCGGTATTAGCTTTATGTTTTTTTGTATGTATTAATTGAATACACCGTGAATAAGTATATATATATCAAAATATTACCGTTCATATTAAATAATTTTTCCTGTGTTTTACTTAATTTTATATAATTAACTTTACACATGCTATACATTAGAACTGTCTCAAACTGCTGGAAATTGTAAAATCTTCGATAAGTTGCAGTAGCTTTATGTGTAAGCATATGTTCGTGACCATTACACGAACAAATTTTGTGCGTTTTTTGTTATTTAATCTTATCACGTTCTCAATTGATGGATCGAATATCAATATAAATACTTCATATAATTTAAATTGCAAACCATTTTAGGGGTTGAGTAGCTCATTATTTTGGTATAGCGTTGGTCTTCTAAACAGAAGGTCTCGGGTTCTAATCCCACACTGGGAAATTTACTCACCCCTGTCCTGTGCTAGTCGACTGATTAGCATGTCCAGGCCTGTTCGGTGTTGAAACACTTTACTCACTTTGAGTACAATGTACAGATTTTGTAGTAAAATGCATTTATTATTATATAATAATCCATGAGTTTTTGTTTTACTGCCATATTTTAATGAGAAAACACAAAAATAAATATATAAAAGCGAGATGGGTACTGTGATTTTTGCATAACGGTATTTAGAACAATAGGATATGATTAAGTTTATCTATATTTGATTTAGTAAAAACAATCATATTCATAATCAATATTTCACAACACAATATGCATGCGACATAAAAGTATTTTTCATTTAATTATTTTGATTCATGAATTGTTAAAAATCTTGTCTTTGCGTTTTTATTGTGTGAATATATTTTTAGTTTCGATGTAATAAAATGATATCGTAATGTAAAGTTATTTCTCCAGAGTTGTTAGTTATTATTCTGTCTTAAAGAACCCACGCTTATACTTTATACTATTTTTATTGTAAATTTGAAAATAGTATATTACATCTCCAGAAATATTACGCTGCATTATTCATTTAAATTAAATTGTTGTAGCTGTTGAACAAACATAAATCTTTATAGGAGATTTCAATAATTCATATATAGAAAAATGTACAAATAAAGGCTTTTTTGGTGTTTGATATATTGCATATATGACAACACCACGATCTATGAAAACGTTAATAAATCACATTAGTTATATATTGATTACTTTTTTTATTACAAAATAATTAATTATTGTTTTAACATATTTATACTCGTACATATATTTTATAATAATTTATATTATAACTATTAGTTGCTATGGACGATTTTAATAGTAGATTACCTTCGTTTATAGAGATATCACAGTTTTCTATTATTTAAACACAAATTATATTAAAAATACAAAGTATACATAAGTTATAAACTTACTAGTAACAAAAACTATATACATAATATATATTATATACCATGTAACATTTTATGCTACGGAAATTTTTTAAAAGTTGCATTTCAATACAATAACAGGTTTACATTAAACAATATTTTATATTAATAATCCAAATAAAAAAATGATAAATTTTCTATGGCGTTGACTAAAAATTTATGAAAACGTAAATCTAACGTCTCCTTCACTCTTTAATATTAATTGACAATTCTGAAATTTATTTTCTTTTTAATATATAAAAGTAACAAAAAGGGTTTGATAGGCATATTTTAATAGATCCAGTTATTCTCTTTGAAGTATACACATAAATATGAAAAGGGCCGTCCACTTCTACGATAAATAAACTCAAGCTATCACCCTTCATTAGATCCATGAGGTCATCAACCCATCCTACCCTAGAATTCATTATTTATAAAAACTTCTATATTGTATATATATACATATATATGCATATTTTACAATGGCTAGCTTGAATGTCACCTACGGGCATATATTTCTCTGGTCTATACATTCACAGGATACCAACAATATTCACATTACAATGAATCTATCATTTTTAAATGGAACATTGTTTTTTCAAATTGGTTACAATTTTATTTTATATTTAATATGTGGTACTTTAATTATTTGAAACGCATGTACTATATTATAAAAGTATACGTTTCAAGATTCTTACTTTAAATAATTGCTTAGAAAAGGTGTTAGAATCCCTTTTTGTACTTCAAAATGCACCTTTTAATTACATTATTCACGCTCGTATTATAGTTCAGAATACGTATAGTTTAGAAAGTAATATACTAAGTCTGTTAACCTCAAACTACTCAAAATATAAAAAAAACAATTTTGATAGTTTAAAAAAAGTGAACGATAAAAACAATTTTTTCAATAATATTTATTAAACAAACATGTTTATAAACAAGTAACATCATCATTCTTACGAAATACAAATTGTAGTATTTTCAAATTATAGTATATGATTTAAGTAACAGGGAAAAATTATAAATACAAGTAAAATAAATCTAGAAGTAAACTATGGGAAAGTTACGATAATTTCAGAACATAGGAGGCACAATTATTGATCAATGAGGTATTCATTTTAAGCTTGAAATGTACGATTAAGATAGCTTTCTTGATTAACGATCGTGTAGATTTTATTAAGATGCTGTTAACTACATTGAATATTTGTAATTGTTTGTAAAATAAAAATTAATCATAGCATATTTTCGTGAGAATATAAGTTGTTCCAATTTGTTATCATTATTAAATATTAAATACCTATTATTAAATATTATTAAATATATTAAATATTACATTAAAAAAATATATATATACATAATAATTTTTATAACTATTAACATTTTGCATTCATTAATATTGCTCTTCACATTGCTATCAAAATTGTTTATATGTAAATAAATTTATCGCTAATTTTAAAATAAACAACACTGATATAAAGTATATTTTAATAAGTGCTCTTCTTAAATTGTAGGTTCATAAAATTTCAACACCAATTATTACCAAGTAAACATATCTAATACCCCATTTATCCCATTAATTATGCATCAAAATGATTGACGTATGAACTTACGTCTCACCTTTTTGGGGATACAAAATATTGTTAAATCTTCATGGCCGAGTTATATTGAGATGTTCACTTCATTATCTCTTTCTTAATTATGCTGCGGTATCGATACCTGACTTTACACTAATTTGGGGAGTCCAAGTAGATACCTACGCTAACCTTTCTGGGGGACTTTTGTCCCATGCATTCTCGTAACTATTGTATTGTATACAATTTCTGAGTCATTGGTGGAATAGAAGATGACACTAACATGCATTATACATAATATTATAGTCTCAAGCCACACTGCGCTAATGTAGACATCGCTATGCATACTCTACTGTAGGATCGTCGACTTATAGGTATTCCAGGAATATCTTACCTATTGCACGAACACAAATCTATTATAGTCTATTGAGTCATCCTAAATCGAGGTTCAGCTGAAGCCTTTGTTCCTTCACGCGAACGCAACCACTCAATAATCGGTCCCTGCCCTTGTACACAGCCATAGAGTACCTTTAGCTGGTTTCATAGCATCACTGCACCCTATGTATAGCTACTATTGTCATAAATGCGACAACGACCCAATTTTCCTATTTTCAAACTTGGTCGACCAATTTTCTTTAACATTCCAAACATTACGGACTCCGCACACCTAAATCTTTGTCAACGTTTTTTTCAAACTAAAATTCTCAAGACAATAGTTATCTTATCAATATATATATAGATTTCAATATAACTTTACAATCTATATATGTATATAATATGGTATTTACAAAGAAGCGAAATGAAGCTTTCTTGGTATGATGGAATATATTAGGTAAAGTTATATAAAGAAATTTGTTTTAAGTATTGTCTGACAAGGCATAAGTGTTCCGGTTTTTTGTCTCAAGTGTTTCTATTAAAAACAGAGCACTCGTGTGCATCTGAGAGAGAATTAATCGAATAAGAAATGTTATAATAATATACAATATCCCTTCTGTATTTAATATGCTTATAACCGGTGAAAAAAGTTCACAAGACAATCCATCGTTGCATAAGTAATGGCAATATATAGTGGGCGATATGTGTGTGAGGACGACGAGGAAAACCTTATAGCTGTCATAAAACATTGCTTGTCGCACTAGACATTTGAGTAGATAATCAACATATTACAGTGTTGCCACAGGCGGCGATATATATCGCCCGGCGATTTTTGGACTAAAGTCGGCGATATACGATATTTTTATCATCTCGGCGATATTTAAAAAAAATTACAAATGAGATATTTTTTATTACTCTTTTCCTGTATATATGAAATGATAAATCTAATAAAATTTGATTAAAATTTAATAAAATGATAATAAACGTAGGCGTGGCACAAAGTCCGATTAATGAAGGATGGTGCAGGCGACCAGTCCTTTCCACGTCTTGCAGCCCTATCATCAGCTTGCTCAACATTGTTCCATGGCAATGCTGATGTAGAACGAACGTTTGGAAAGATGCACGATATTGAACAGAACGAAAAAAGAAACCGAATGTCGGGTGAGTTAATTATTCAATCACTTTAAGTGCATTTATTTGACTATTGCACGATGTAATAGAGCTTATTGTTTTATTCGTTGCGACACATTCTTTTATATTACAGATGAATCTCTCCGTGCTCTGTTGTTGGTGAAATCGTTTTTGGTCTCACAAAAGCTTACAGCGACTACCTTCAAGATCTCTCCTGAACTTCTTGACATGGCCTTTAAGGCCAGATCTGAATATAATCAATATCAACAGAAACAGGCTGCAGAGAATGATCGGATTAAGCGAGAACAGAGGGCGAAAGAGGAAGAAGAGCAACTTCGCGCGTCGATCGAGAATGACTCACAAAGAAAGAAGGCTTTGAATGATCTGAAGGAGAAACAGAAGGAGCACGATGTAAAGATGCAAGAGGCTCAGAGGACAAGACTAGAAGCAGAGGTTGCACTTCAGAAGGCTATCCGAAATCTGTCGGCTGCTGCAGACAACGAGTCATCAGTTGCGGGGGAGAAAACTTCATTCTTTAATGAAAAAAATCGGATCGAAAGGGAAGCTGCCCAAAAGGCATTAAAGAAGGCAGCCAATGATTCTGTTCAGCTGAAACGGCGTCTGGAAGCAAACAGCATTGCCATGTTGCCTAAAGTCAATAAAAAGAAGAAATCGGACTAAACAAAATTAACAGTATCTGAACATTGTGCGTAGTGCATATCTCTATGATTGCTGTAATTAAATATTATTCGTTGTATATTAC
>JAYRBW010066418.1:17810-28455 GCA_036023295.1 Invenusta paracnida | reverse complement strand
GAGTAAGTTGCCCTGGGTGGGATTTGAACCCAGGACCTTCGACACATAATACCAACGCTCTACCAACTGAGCTACTCGCCCCCTAAAATAATAATAATAATAATAATAATAAGCGTATATTTGTGAATCAAAGTACATTAATAGAAATCTTGTGCAGCAATGGAGTGTAATATAAAGAGTAGAAAGTAGACGATAGCTACTTTCGATATGTAAAAATAAAATATAAGTATATAGGTTAAAGTTTAACAGTATACGTATGATGACGACAATTATATAAGGATTGGAAATTAGAAATTATATAACAAACGTGTATAGAGATAACATTTGAATATAAACATAGACATGTAGGGTGAAAAAAGAAACTGATTTATGATGGTGGTGATTTTAGGATAAAAAGGATTCTGTCTATATAGGTAGATCGAGTGAAAGATTGTGAACATTTTTGGAGCTTTGGAGTACGTGGGTGTTAATTGGTGTAGTGGATGGTTGTGGTTTGAATATGACAACAGAAATAGTTTCTGGGCTTCAATAATCGTCTTGTCTCTAGGGATTGAATGTTAGGGGGAATGTCTTTGGGGAAAAATATAATTCTCAAGGCCCTTTTTTGATGTTTTTCAAGAATTTGAGTGTTTTTTTGTTTTGCCCCCCGAACAATGTGGCGGCATATTCTATAACGCTGCGGATGTTAGTGAAGTAAATCTTAAGAAGGGATTTCTCGTAAATTATGTTTTTAAGGCGTCGAAGGGGGTATAAGTTTTTGGACGCACTCTTAACGCAGTTGTTGATGTGAGAGTCCTATTTTTTATTTGGGCTAAAAAGTAACAACATGATTTGAGTTGTCTTGTGATTTAGTGAAATACCAAGGTCACTGCAGTCAGATTCTATTTTGTTTTTAATTTCGGTAACAATCAGAGTGGAGTCGGTGTAGGGTGTTATTGTGCTGGTGTTATCTGCATATTTAAGTAAAGTCGTAGAGTTGAAACTCATAAGATGCCTGATGTATACACAAAAAAGAGATGGGGAAAGGACACCTCCTTGAGGTACTCTTGAATGCACATTAACATGGTTACTGATGGTGTTGAATAGTTTAACAGATTGGGTTCTTTGATGAAGATAGAGAAAAACTAATCCTTTGGGAAAGTTAGTGTTAGAAAGTGATGTGATTAACTTTTCGTGGGGGACACAGTCAAAAGCCTTGGAGAGGTCAAAGGCTATAAGAGAGGTCGCAACATTGGAAGGGTTATCCGTGTGTTTAGTGAGACAATCGTGTGCATGGATTAGGGCTAGTGTAGCATTTGATAGTGGTTTGAAGCCGTATTGATTTGGACCGTAGTTGTCGTAGAAGTATTTACTAGTTTTTGAAAATAAAAACTTTTCGAATATTTTCGAGCAAATGCAAAGAAGTGAGATTGGTCTTAGATCATCAATGGATGGGTTGCGCTTTTTTGGAATATGTTTAAATAGTTTTTGCCTGTGAATTAAATATTTTCTTATTCTATGTATAAGCGAAATTGTATTTGTAAATAATTTGTAAAAATTGTATATATTCGAATACATAAACCTATATGTACCTACATATATAGTAGAAAATCAACTTTATATTTATAATTAAGATTTAAATATTAATATTACTTGCTAACACTTTATACAAAATTTGTTCATTCATTTCTTTTAATTGATTTAATTTAAGCATTGAATTGCGTATTAAATATAGCAAACATACCTTCTGAGGTGTATTGTGTAACTATATAAATACTAATATTAAAGTGTAACATGATAACAGGACTCGTTTAAGTCATTTTAGATTTACTATGTCCACAGTAGCATATTATATACGCAGCCTAATTTTTGGAAAATGATATGTACCAGGATATTATGGATACATTCCTAAACATTATGATCGCAATTTTTCTATATATGCATCTAAGTTGTTTTATAGAGTCTTGCTTTTTAGGCAGATATTTAACTTGAAAATCTGTTGTTACAAGCTTAACATTACTAAACTAAAGCTGATTAGTCCGAATTGCCGAACAAATTTCCGTTTAATGATTAAATTGAACTGTTTTTGTGGTACATCTTACAATGTAGTCGTATATATAAAAAAACATCGTTAGTGGTGTATAATAGGTCCTATCGTATTTTATTAGACCGTTATATACCTTAAATACACCTTCCTGAATATTTAAGCATTGCAGTAAAAATATAAATATACTTTCGTAACTAATTTATTACAAATACGGTTTACTGTCGTTATATATAAGAATTTAAAACTCGCAGTTATTTAAAGTTCAAGAATGCATTATACTTACTTCTACAAAGATAAAATGAGCCTATATAATGTATTATATCCTTTATCTAGGTCTGTATTCTTCTGAATCTCACTTTATAGGGTAAGTTTCACTAAATCAGACAGAATTTTTTGTTCTATACATTACGTAAATAGCTAGTAAAATTCAATTTTAGTCAGCAAGATCTTTTACAATCTTATAGCTACCTTGATAACTATTAAAAAACAAATTTATTACCAAATTAATGACAATTTTACTATTCTAATATTGATAATGTCTTAATCAAATAAATTTGGATTATGTGAATTATTTAATTTCAAAATTCATAATTTTTTAAATAAAGTATTGATCGACTGATCAAACTTTCTGTCATAGCTGAAAGTGAGACAATATATCAATTCGTATTAATTCAATCAAAATCGTGCCATCAATTATTTAATTTGGTACTATATAGAGCATAGAGTAATGATTATACAAATAGTGTTCACTCTTATCGATTTAATATATATCACGCTGTAACTTGTCGTATATAAAAAATCGTTTTATTTTAATAAATGTTATGTAAATTGGTAGGGAAAAAGTAGTATTAAATATTTTGATTAAATTAATTTTAAGAACAAATATATATATATTTATACAATTTTAACATACGTAAGTTGTCTATAAAAAATAATTTATTGTCTGTATATCTCAAACTGTTTCACTACATACACGATTTAATTGCTCTCAGTTTTTAAAATAATATTTTGCATAAGCTCTTACGTAGGTAAATAGTAGTATTGAACTGCATGCAGAATTTAAAAGAGTGAACACTCTTTGTATAATTACTCTATGGTTATAATGATCTTCAAATGAATTGTGATTTTTGTGACACAAATGTTTGTTAAATAATTTTTATTTATAGAATACTTATTTAATACTTTCAGTGTGAAATCAATATTCGCATATCAGTTTTAGTAACCATTTTAATATTCGCTTTGATTATTTGTATAAAAAGATTTAAGTCTAACTATCAGGTTCTAATCTTTTATTTATTAAATTCAAGAGCATGAAACTTTTACTTTATGTTTGCTATATTAGTAGTGTACCAATATTTTACTACTTCATATTAGATATTTCATAAAATGCGAAATTATAAAACGTATAAATAGTAACAAAATATTGATCTATTGTGATAATAAATGATTCACTAATGAGTCAACTATAATGCAGCAATACTTTTTATACATGATTACAAAGGTAAAACTAAAAAGGCAAAACTAATATAATAACAAAATAATAATAATTGTGAACACGTTGTTTAGTTTCTATTATTATATCGATTAAATGCTGTATTTCCAGTTATTAATCGTGCATTTTAATAGCATTAACACTTAATATTCAGCACAAACAATATGTGCCGGAATTAAATTATAAATTCTTCAAAATTTGAAATATGAAATACAGATAGATTCATTAAATTTACTAACTAAACATTGATTCTCCCAACCGCATACCATTGAATTATGCAGAAAATGGATTATTTTAATAAATTCAAGGTTGAGTCAGTGCAGCTAAATATTTTGACTGTCACGATTGATTTATTTTTTAGATATTGTAATATCAGTTTTGACAAATTGCGTTAATCAATATTGATTACCTCTAATGTCTTTTCAAGTATCAATATGTAAAAAATAGCCATTTAATAATGATATACAGAATATTTAATACTATCAATGATTGTTTGAAACGATCCCTTAATTAATTCTGAAATATTGGAATATCTTCGCGGCAGTTCATTTATTCAATGTTATTTTCAGTGACAGTAAAAAGGGATTCGTGAGATAGAATACATTCTGCCAAATATTCAGAAATATCAATATTTAAAATGTAAACAAATAGTTCTCACTGGAAATTATATTTATTTATATGTCATTTTTTAATGAATTGCTTCAATGTTATATTTTAAAATTAATATTATATTTTACGTGATTTTAAGAAATTGTTATATGTTTCACTTTTTGTTACTATAGCGCCGCTATGCCACATAATTTTATTTTATTTACAAATGTGAAAAATACGCTAAATTAACTCTGACCTGTTTATTATTAACGAGCATTTAGAATTCGCGAATTAATTTCAGTATAAATAAATGAAATCGTCCCGGAAATTATATTATTATGAAATACTCCTTGAAACAATTTGAGAAACTTCACGGTGATAAATCCAACTAGAATATAATATCGCCTAAAGCAATTGTGATTCAATATTATATGCAACAGCCTATTTTCTCAGATACCAAAACACTACAGGCAGTGTCTGCATTATTTACAGAATCATTGTGAGATGTGAATTGAAACGATCAATTAAGAGAAACTTTTAGACATATAGTTGTCTTATATACATATATGAAAGCAATATTACTTTAGAAAAGAGAAAAAATGTATTACAATAAAAATTCCTGTCTAATGTGTTTGTGTTCTTCGCATATTCATTGAATTTAATGTTTTTTTGTTATCCGAAAATTTGATGAATAACAATTCAATACAATAGTATTTCTATGGTTAACTTTTTGCAAATACTAATTGTGTCTGTCCATGATTGCATTAGTTTTAGAAAAGAATTCTAAAAATTCTCCTCTTTGATTTCAACTTTAAATCGGAAATAATCACTAAAATCCGGTATTTAAATTATTACTAAGATAATTACTTTACTCGAAAAAAAAACAAATCCTATGTTTTCTTTGTGTATAGTGTAAGCAGCCCCAGAAAAGCGGTGGCAGATCAAGAAAAATAGTGGTTTCTTCTTCTTCTATTTCTTCCTCTGTTTATTTACTATACGGGACCAATAATGTAGTGTTCCCCGCAAACTCCTTTCTCTTCTTGGTATATGCTAGGAAGGATGCGCCACAGTGTAACGCACCAACTAAACAACTAAAATTAGAAAAAAACGGGAGACGACAAAAAAAAGAAAATCAGGTGGATTTGTAAACTGTGCGCGCAAGTAATATGTAGAAGAGGCTTGCGCGCTGCAGTCTTTCACCAACACGACTATGCAAATGAAGAAATTAAAGAGATTTGCTCGGCTCGCGTGCTGTAGGGATTGAAGACTTACGGTTCACACAGAAGGAGGGGAAGGAACTAACGGAAGAGATTGAGAGGAAGGAGGCAGAGGGGTCGCCAAGGAACTCAAGAATCCAGAAATAGGTCTTTTGGGAATCTTTAATTTTGTGCAACAAGATCCTTTTTCGCTGGATCCACTTTATTCGGATAGAATCATCGAGTCAAAAAGGGGGAGCTAGCTATACAGGGTAAATGGATCCTTCGTGCAGTATGTCACAGGGTCTTGGAGTGTTTCAAGAGAGCCCTTAATGCAGTAGCCGCTGCCTGTTGTTACATGTATATATATATACATATTCAGGATTCAATTTGATAAATAACACGCTTGTCGCCTTCGGAAGTTTTGTCCTTTTGTCAAATGATAGGTTTTAAGTAATTACTCGGCCGACAACTTACATTTAAGTAATGATTGATATATGCGTCTGCTTGACCTTAATTCTGGTGTATAAGGTGGTGTTAAATTTTGTATAATGCAACAACTTAGGTCATTTTGTGATAAAATCTGCAATTTGACAGTTGAGTTACTTATATAAATTGATATCAAATGTCATGGAGCAGAAAATTCTTCATTTGAATTTTATTGAAGTAAGCGAATATGCTTGCCTATGCACATTTGAAATTATAGAAATAGATGTTGTATTTTAGATCTGTATCTTAATATTTTCAGAAGCTGGTATATTACAGTCAATGACTTATTCAATTAAGAATACAACGTTTTCACCGATATATGAAACATGATGTATGTATGTATTTACAAAAAGTAGAAATCATTTCATTGAAATACATGGTTATAGTCACAAGCTCTAAAGAAACAAATATTATTTATAAATATACATTTAATTACTCCATAATATTTTTCAGTATAAAAAGCGTAATTTCTCTCTACTTTGTATAAAATTGCAATACACATGTATGATTATCATTTTCGTGAAATAATTAAATTTAATTAGGCATAATTAATGTACCTACATAACTATTAGTTATTGGTATATAATTAATTGAAACACACGTATGCATTCTTGACTAATTCTTGACCTGCAAAGCAGAGGAGATTCGTTTAATCTACCGCCGCCAAATATGTGTTATTAATATACTACTTGCCTATGTTTTGGTCTAGTTTAATTGTATATTTTCAAGTAGACGACGTTAAATATTAGGTGATCTTAGACAGTCACAGTCATACAGAAATGTTAAACTGCGAAGACTTTCCATGTGTTTACCAGCCGAGCCGGCAGGTCATTCATGCTCTTTATCGATCGGGCGGACGTCAAGTTTATTAAGTAAACTTTCAAGTTTGACTTCCTCGGTATATGAGTAAATCTAAAACCCTCGTCTCTTAATACTTTTTAATGAAGTCTCCCCGAATGTTAATTTGTCTTGTTTTAACATTATAATAATCGAAATACACAATATGACCTAATTTTAGTTAGCTGTTAGTCCGGTGGTAATATAATAAGTGCTCTAATGTGCACACGTTTTAAAAGAAACAATTCAGCAAGTTAGAATATATTTATAATAATATTGTTGTGGCTACATGAGATATATGTATACCTACTATTTTACAATAAACTGTTTTTTATGTAAAATTAGTGGTCATTTAAATAATAGTTCTGATCCTTTTTGAAAGGTTTAGTTAGAAATATATAAATATCGACTAAAAATACTCTAAAATAATAATCAGATTACAAACGTACAATATTAGTTTGAATTCAATATTTTATAATTTATAATTATACTGGAAACTATAAATAAATATCCTTTAGACAATCATAATGTAGAAGTTGAGCAGTTTACGTATTGCTTTGTATTTTACTATACTAAATAAAATTCAAATAATTCATTTTTGATCATTCAATATTAACATGGCGAGTTCCATTACAACAGACTAGTACATTAATTACTAAACATATACAAATATAGTATAGGTTCTAAGAAAATGTAATTACAACTAATATGCGTATTAAATTTACTTGTTCATATATAAACCTTTGGTTTAACATAATTGGTCTTTACTGTAAGCATACATGTTTCTATTAATATACATGTAATATGTACACGTAAAGAAAAAACCCAACAAAAAAGAAAGCACGTTTCTCTATTTATAAAGACACACGATGTCTGCGTACATGCAGATTTTGAAATATTCACATTTCCGGAAATTTTGTCAGGTATTCCGCAGGTGCGACAGACAAAATAAATATCATATAATTAATACTGGAGTTGAACATAAATACGGAAGTGTCCAATTTCTCAAATTGTGCCTCCATGTAACATTATTGTCTGCGCTAAGAAGATGAATAAGTTTTGTTGTTTTTATTATTAGACAAATGCGGTTGTCTTCATGAAACAGTCAATTTATACAAACTGGTCTTAGCTAATATATTACGCACATTTTGTGGGTTATAATAGGAAGAAAAATAAGCATAAAACCATCGAAATATTAACGTCAATTAACTAAATAAATAGTTGTCTCTATATTGGTGTGATAAAAATTATATGACAAAGCTTCAGAAAATATTACTGCTAAAATCAATGTTTGCATATAGCTTGATACGCAAAACAGTATTCACGGCAGAACATTTCATATCATAAAGCGGCTTTTCAATAAATGGCATATTTAATAAATCTAAAATTTATTTAACGGTTTATTTAACTCCAACATTTTAAAATTGAGTGTTTGAATGTTTTTTAAATAATAATTATAATTTATTTGATTTGTCTGCAAAAAGTATATCATTATTGCTATTTAATTTCTGTAATTTTTAACAATTTAAAGTAAAATAAAGACTTGTCTATAACATAGAAATTAAGGGCGCCGATTCAACTATAAACATATGTATTTGATGTATTTTTGAAACGCCTAAGTTGGTTTTACTCAGATATGTGAAATATTTTGTGTTTCTTAAATAGTTGAAAATAGTACATTTAGACTTTTGTTTTTCTTGAGAATATCCTCAAAGGAAAGGAACTTTTTTTGTTCAAATTATTTGAGGTCAGTATGTGAGTATACTTGGTGTCTCAGAACCTTCATGTTTCCTCTCTTAAAAGTGGGGAACAAACTGTACTTATAAAGTCCTCGAGATAATCACAGGTATTGCATGTTATTCTAACTCCTTCATGCTTAATAATTATATTCCCATTAACATAGGCGATAACTATTTCATTTAATATGTACATTTAATCCCTAAAAATATATAAAATTAAATAAATAACCACCAAATGACACTTATGAATGTATAGTGGAGATTTTGTCAATAATGTATATCTTTAAATAGCTCTAAACGTACGCCCCCCTCCTTTAAATGCGAATAAAATGACAAAACGTTCCACAAATGGGGGGAGGGGGGGGCTGCGTAGCCTTATTAGCCTAATGGTTAATCCGGCATTGTTTGCGCATAACATCGAAATAAATAGCAATGCCCTTCTGACCTTGTACCTGCGTCCTCCCCCTGAAAGGGAATAGTTTTCTACGATAGATAAACTATATTTCTACTGTTTCGTATTTTATGAATGTAAAATTTGTATAATTTTTATAGGTATACATAATATATGTAAATATGAATATATTATGCAAACGTAAGTATACTATGCGGATGATAATAGTTGTGAAATGTACTTAAAAGATAGATGGAAGAACTATATTGATGTATGTAATTACAATCGCTTTTCATGCTATATACTATGTTTTGCTTTTTACGTTATCGGTTTTCTTTTTAATCTTGCTGAATATTTCCGCTTTATATTTAGAATAGTATCTTCTGTTCAATTTCTAGATATATATGTATGTGTGGAATGCACACACAGTATCACATATACTCGGGACATGTTCAAATCAATTCTTTTTACATTGTAAAGGCCGTTATTCAGTTCAATTTGTTTTCACAATGTTCCTTAGGGCAATAAATCGATTTATCAGCCCCTCGCTGTTCACACAAATTTGCCTTAAAATGCGTCACACTTAAATAAATAAACGCGTATCTCTATAATATGTAAAATGCGTACTCAAACGTGTGTTAGTATATATATATATATATATATATAATCCTTTCACATAAATACACTCATGTAAATAAGCGTTTACTCACTTTTATATGGTTTTTCTTTTCTTGTTTTGATTTCAAGCTCAACTTGATACTCGCGTATGGATTAAGTTGAATGAAATATAATGTTCCATTTATTTTCTCTCTATACCTCCATTTTAGTAGAATTCTAAATATCTTCGCTTATATCCTACTTTTATTTTAACAATACAAACCGTTTTATTTTTTTATATCTACTCATTGAGCCCTTTTTGACAATAATTCAGGCAAAATAATATATTTCTGTCAACTACTATTTTCATATACTAATTTACACTGAAAATTATAACGACTAAAATATTTAAGAAAATCAGACTACTAATTAATAAGTATGCCACAATAATGACATCAGAGTCGGTTTATCCAATTATAACATGCCTGTTAAATAAAAGATTTTGTAGTTAATCCAATATTGTTAGTGAACAATAATTAATCAAAGCTTTAGGATAAAATATGTATGTCATTTTGTGTTATTCTGTATCTTATAATACACATACGTACAAACCTTAGATATCAATCTCTGATGCAGATGTAATCCAATTAAATGTCAAGATATGCATGTCACTCACCCATATCTACATATCTGTATATAGTTACGATGGTGCTCTGTAAACTTCAACCTTTAATAAGTGTACGTTGCGTCAGCCCCTAATTAAGTTTTCTTGATGATCGTTTGTTATTATCTATAGTATGATAATTAAATAAGTCTAATATAGGGATAATCTAGTTGTTTTCGTTTAAAATTTAGATATAAACAAATATTCAATGTATTTAAACAATGTTTCAAACGACCAAAACAGCTGTATAGATAAAGGATTCCTTATGTGTGAGTGATTTTGTTTTGCTAAACACTAAGGAAATACTTTAATTTAATCAAGGAAAGTTTTGTTCACTTCCCATTTTAATAATATCGGCTCATTTCTAAACTATAACCTTGTATTGCATACAAAAAAACAAATAAACACACACACATACATACATACATACATACTTATACATACTATGTATATATTGGAAGAGCTATTCCACAGCTATATCTATGAACAGAATTGCCATGTGCATCGGATTGATAAAATTCTTCCATTTACAGTCCTATATGCTAAAACTCTTGAATGAATATTAACTCTTTTCTTCCCCACCCAACTCCTTTCGCTCAATTCCTTTTTTTACTGGGACATCG
>JAYRBW010066418.1:0-17800 GCA_036023295.1 Invenusta paracnida | reverse complement strand
GAGTAAAAAAATTAATTACACCCAAAAATCGAACCCCCCCCCCCCCAGCCAACTCAACGACCAGGGAACCAGGAGGGAGGAGTGGGGACAAACACCAAACCATCCGGCAAATACGAGCTCACACGATAGTGACGACAATTTCCAATAAAACAAAAAAACTGCTCTTTTAGATTTTAAACTGAGTTTGGCCTTTTCTTCGGACATCATTTCGTGTGTTTGTCGGCTTTTTGAGTTTAACGATTCCATTCTGTCTCCGCCTCTAGTTTTCAATCGTTAATATATTTGAAAGTCCCTCCGCGTAGACAAAAAAATCCATAAACTTCTTTTCCTAAAGATTATGAGTCGTGCACGCACTGCTTTTTTGTTGTATCTTGCATAATTGCAGTATGCAATATAGTTCTGTCGGAACATAGTAGTAGTAGGGGAGGAGACACGTTATATTGGGGCTCCTTGAAGTTGTAAACCCAGATATAGGCGGCATATGCATACACTGCAACATTGGAATACAAGTGGACACTTGGAATTAAGTAGAAATTACTGGGTTATATAGTTTTTGCGTGCTGTTCTTGTGGTCCGAGTGAAACATGGAATTAGACCCTGAGGGGGCATTAGAGAGAAGGAATTCACGTCATCGAATCGATTGCATGATTTCTGCACTCTTTACTATCTTTGTGTATATATATATATATATATGTATATCAGCTTTGAAGATCTTAACAGCATGATATGATATATCGATGAATGCAGTGAAACGAGAAGTATTCTGTGCGTAATAATGGTGTCTGTCGACTTTAAGAAATTGATTCAAGGTGTTTGAAGCGGCAACATGTGGCAGACAGACTAAAATTAATATGATATGTGATGGCTATATATCTGCAGAAGATGTGTTCTTACAAATCTGTGTATATATACCTACTCCAATATATTAAGAGAATAAGGCTCGAACAAGCCACATGCATTCTTGTATTTATTGAAATATTTTCGAGTAGAGAATTTGTAGAATTAACGAAATAAACGAATGATTTCCACAGAAATCGATGCATAAAAGTGACATGAAAAAAAAATTATTATGGTGATTAAAATATGTATTTTATTCTAAAAATACTTTCCCCAAAGGAAAAGCATGAATTCAAACTATCATTTGTATATAAATATCTTGCATGTATTCATTTTCAAAATTGTTTTACTTTTTTTTCATGTTTTTCTTTAATGCGTCACATTTTTTTCCAGTTTTAAAACTAACGAGCTCTATCAGACAATTAATAGTCATTTGGATATATTTAGTTCTTTGTGTAAATTTTAGTGTGCTATAAAAAAAATTTTTTAATCATTAAAATCTTGCAAGCACTTATGTAAATTTCCCAGTTATGTAAATTCTGAACTTTTTCCTTATTTATGGAATAGGTTATTTAATTGTGTTTCTTATCAAGTGTATACATTTTAGTAAAAAATAGTCCAGTTAGAGTATTATAAATTATTTATATGTGATTAACTCTGCTATCAATAATAATATAGGATAAGTTGCATATTGCCATATTATTATGATTACAAATATTATAATATGTGTATGCTTCAACCGCCGTTTTCCGATGTATAATTTAATGTTTCCAAATAATATCCTAATTATATGTATCATATACCTACATTGTGTTCATATTTCAAACAAATGCGGGAATTAGTTACTTACTGAATCTGGATACAGGTTACCAAAGTTTGATAGTGTTAATATTATATTAAATACATAGATTGTTAATAATAATATTCATTACATACATATGATTTAATATGTTTTCGATAATGTTACGGTAACTATTACATAATAGATTTTTTAACTTTCATAATAAGAAGTAAGTCAGATATAAGCTTAATTATGTCTTATTAAAGTGTTATTTTCTCAGGTTTAATTTAAATGACGTATAAATGGAAAACCATCTCGTTTCATGACTAATTAAAGGAAATGTATTAATTTCAAACAGAAATTATGTATTATATTTCAAATTTATGACATTATGCGTGAGTGAACAATGAAAACAATGAGATATTCCAAGTTTTCATTAAAATATTAATCCCCCGAACCCGGCTATGTAAAGCTTTCATGTAGGTATTGATCATAGAGTTCTGCATACAGTTCAATACTCCTATGTTGATATACCCGAAAGCTTTGGCAAAATAATGTTTTAAAAACTGACAGCAGCTAAACAGATTATGTTGTAAAATAGTTTTAGATATACAGGCAATAAATTATACATTATACAGACAGCTTACGATAGGTTAAAATTATTTGAAAATATATATTTGCTCTTAAAATTAATTTAATACATATATTTGATACTAATATTTTGTATCCCATTTACATAAAATTTATTAAAATAAATCTATTTTATGTAGACAAAAATTTACAGCACGATGCGTATGAAATCAGTAAAAGTGATATTTCTTCGTTTAATTACGATCTATTTATGGTTTTGATATATTATATCTAAAACTTGGGATTATCTTATAAGAACACTTTGTATAATTTAATTATTATTGCTATTATATTTGCTATTTGTATTTCGTAGGAAAACACACAACAGGATACAATTATCCACAAATCCAGTTTAACATTAAAGAGAAAAATTATATTTATAACATAGGTCAATTACAAAAAGTTCTAGAAAGCATTTAGTGAGTCTTGACTTTTACATCTGTAATTTCCTCAAATTTACATGCAAAATGACTTGAAAAGTATACAGGCTAAACCGAGACAGTTAGGTTTACAAAATTGAAATCAAAGATCTCTATCATGAATAATGAATATCTTTATGAAACATAACAAACCTAAGAAAATTGACAAACAATGATAGGAAGCAGAAATGCATCGACGTCGTCTCATATTTTGGATTAAGGATTTATCTTTCAATACTTTCAACGATATACCTACTATAATTGGGCAGGTTTTAACTTCATGAATTTAATTTATTTGCTTTCACCTCAGGACGACTTATTACTCGGCGAATGAACTCTCGCATCTTAGTTTATATACCTTCTTAAATAATATTCAAAGCAGCGTTAAAAGAGTTCACTTTAAAGACGACAGTTTATCTCATAAAATATGGATTTCTAAATTTTAAACTTGCCTTTTCAAAATCTTAAATTCTATTAATGACTATACATATAATATACGCATTTATAATACATCAATATAACAGAAATAAATAGCGGTTAGTGCATATTGCTTAAGTAAATGAGAGTAGAAATATTTCATTAGCACAAATATAAGTTAAATTAGTTTTTATTTAAGCTCTATGCATATGTAAGCATACTAAATCCATAGCATATGCAATATTCAAGCATGTACACAATATATTCATTTATAAGTGCCGAAATAATATCTAGATACTCTATACCTACATAATTAAGTTTAATGACTATTTACTGACTTTTTTATTCTAAGTTATGTTGATAATATTGAACAGTTTTTTCTCTTAGAATATTGAGCATGTGCTTTTGTTTAAATGTATAACCATGATGTATGTGTACAATGAAGAAGTCTTTTTTATTTTGAACTCAGTCCAATTATATATACGAGGCAAATAGTCCGCGGCGGGCCAGGAGATAAAAAAATGGTCGCCGGTATCCAAAAAAAGGAGGCAGAATTTAATATACATCGTTAGAAAGCTTTGCATGTCTCGATTCCAACACAATATGATGGACATCACCACTACACTGGAACAAATTATAGCATTTTTCTGATTTCCCATAATAAAGAATAGGACAATTTTCTGTGTTTTTCCCTGGTTTTGACATAATTTTCATGAAGATGCACATTTTTGAGAAGACATATAATGTGTTAGATATTTATTTATAATGACGTGTTGCATACTATTTTGATTATCTAAGTGTTTTCTATATATTACAAGCAAAACTAGATATATAAATCATGATAATAACTTTTCAGCTACATATTATGAAAAGCAGTTTCAAAGCCTATTTTTACTATCACTTATTTTGGTTATAAGTGAACTATCTTGAACTATTCTGATTACTAAATAATTTAGTCAACGCATTTTTAAAATGTTTGTAATATGAAGAAAATCACTTAGATAAACAATATAGTATGCAACATTTCATTAGGAATAATAGTTAAAACTACGGAACATTTTTCCTATTCTTTAATTTGGGAAAGAGAGAAGGTTGAACACTATACCGAATGGTGATGTCTGTCATATGATTTTAGAATCGAGACACCAATTAATAGCTTTTTAAAGATGTACAACCATAGACATAAATAAACAACTCTAGAACGGAAATTTTGTTTAAAACGTGACACCACCGAGAACTCTTTCTTGGGGCAAAAAGGCCTCTTTTTAATAATTTGATAGATAGCAAAGATTTACTAAAACACGCGATAGCTCAGTTATTCAAGCAGCTATTGAAAAACGGTTTTCACTGCTGGAATCTGCAGAAGATGTTACAGGTAAAGTCTCGACAGTGTCCAGATAAGATATGCTTGGATCAGGTTGTATTATTGATTTGAAAATTCTCCTTATATCTCGCCTATACCTATAAGCGCTGTTTCGGAGAATTCGATACTCCTGCATTGAGTTCACAATAAGAATGCGGCGTTGTACAACACATCAGTTTATGTTATAATTTAGATCGTTTGTTGCCGTGTGTCTACAAATTACAGAGATGGATAATTTCTCTTCTATAGTTGTTATTGATCCATTTCTTATGTGTACAACACTCTTCCGCACTTTTTGGGAACCGAGACATGTTCTGGCCCGCAGACTGATATAATATACAGTATGTAATGACATCATACATACATATATTCACTATATTTCAGTATATCTAATTTCCATCGAACATTTTAATGCTCTTAAAATAAATTTGAAATTTCTACCAAATCGAATAAATTGAAGCCTAAATAATATAAGATGTATTGAGACTATTTAAAATAATTAAAATTATATAAGTTTCAAACAAACGAAAACATGAAAGAAATATTTTTCTATTCCCTGCACCCGCTTTGGGATTTATTACAAATTATTAGATTTAATCATTTTGAATATTAGAAGTGAATACATTTTAAACTGATTTCTTTGGAAAGTAAAGTACACATTTTCAATGGATTAAATTGGCAGGCTTTGGCCTCTGAAACTCTCCTTCAAGATGCACAACAAAACCCCGCAGCCTTTTCTAATTTAATAAAACTAATAGCTAAAATAATTCCCCAATATTTACGCAAAATTGTTTTGGGTGGGAATAATATATTACCTATCTCGAATAAAAGATGTTCAACTTCGCACAACCCTCGAATGTTACGGAACTTGAATTATAGGTCATAGATTCGCCCATTTAATTATATTAGGGGTTATATATTGAGTCAGAAAACGGGTTTTATCGAAGCAAATTAGTCTTTTATTATACCCTCAGTGCTCACTTCTTATTGTTATTTAGAATTGGAGGAAAATACAAGGAACAAGCTATACATAGGGGGGGGGGGCTAATTAAGAGGATCCAAGTTTCTCAACTTTTATCGCTCTCCAATAATTCGATTAGGCGGAGCTGCAGCCAATATTCCACCGGCAAAGGTGGAACACATTGTATTATGTCAGAACAATAAAATTTAATTTGAATTGTATTGCATTGCCCAAGTTGGTATACAGATAGTCATACTTAACTTGTGAACATGCATAATTTGGTGAACATGTTTCCTATTATACATTTCGAACATATCAGCATAATATGGCCGGTTTTGTATAGGCAAAAGCAAAACTGATTCGAAAGTTGAATTGCTTCTTAAAAATGGTTTTGGTTTTTTTATTCCGAAAGCTTGAAGAAGAGTCTTGGGTGTATTAATTGCAGGGCAGTCAAGTTTAAAACATAACCGACAAAAAAGAATGATCGACTAAAGAAGAATTAGGATATGGTAGAAGGAAAGTTAATTTCAACTTTGGAAAAACACATAGTATAATGAATGAGCTATATTAATGATATATCTTAATACTTATCGACTAAGCTAATTTTTCCCTTGTTATATACATTTATGCGGAGTATCCGGGCGTATCCCAGCTATATACGGTCTATTTACGTCCTTTATAACAGGGAAAATGTTATAAATATTCACTGACATGTTCTGGTACCATGTATAATATGTATATACTGTAACGTGACTATTATTTCTGCAAGAAATCTAAGAGACAGTAATCAGAATTTACGTATATGGAATACAAACAATACTTTCTGTAATTGGGATAAGTGCGTGTATAACAATTATTTAAATGCATAAAAATTAGTCAACATGACTTCCTAATTAAAAGCAAAAAACAACAGTCTTCACTTTCCAATTAACGTGTTTTTTTCTGTAGTTAGTTATAACATTTGGATATCTGTTAGGTTTGTATACTAAAATATGTTTATTATGCATGTAATAATATTAAATACTCAAAGTTTTAACTTTCACTAAATGTTACTCCGCAAACATGTAAATGTAAACTTATACGTTTGTAAATCGATATGTAAAATAGTTAATATTATAGGTATAAACTTAATTCGAAACGACACTGTTTTATTTATATAATTTACAATTTACATGCTCGTTTAGATTTAAAAACAAACAATTTTTGAATTAAATTAGTCTACAAATTACTAATTGAAAATCAATTTTTACAATTTTGTCATGAAATTTCCTAATAAATTTCTCTATTCAAGTTTTACTGTTTATACTGTAATACAGTATGATATGGATAATTAGAACGAAATCGGTAATTTTAACAGCGTATATATTTATTAATTCAGAAGATAATACATACATCAAACTTTTATTATACATTGTTTATATAACATTATGAGGTGGAAAATATAAGTCAATTAGTTTTTTTTTGTAATCTATTAAAGAAACTTAATAATTTAGTTCTAATAAAGTCATGTTCTAGAGAACAAATATAGCTTCTGCTTTTCGTCCGAAGACACAATCGAAGAACACACATAGTGATGTAGTTCGAAATTAGAGTTTGTTTGGCTGGAATAAATTTCACTTGGATTTATTTACTAATTGCCTAATGTAAATAAATTTACAGCCAAAAGCCTATCTTTAACTTAGCTCATTAAACAATAGAAACTTAATTTTAAAATAAAATTCAAGAAATCGATATTGTTGTAAAAAGATCCAAACATCTTTGCATTACAACGTTTTATTCCGACTAAGAAGATTTATTAAAAACATAAAATAGACATTGAGCCGTGATGTTATAGTCTAAAAGACAAATAGTGAAACATAGTATAGAATATAACTACATAGTTCACATTTTTATAAAATTAAAAAAGTATGTACAACATTTTTGCGCTGATAAAATTTTGAAAATATGTTTGAAAATATTGTAAATTGAATTTTTTTATGTAGCTTAATTTTAATTCAACTTCAAAAAGTATACTTTGACTTTGACTTTGACTTCGACTTAAATATATATCATTTATTCATGTCATTGGTCAGTTGTCTCTAACATCTTACAAGTTATGCGTTCTAAAGATAACATTTTAAAGATAATAATACAAGAATAACATATATTATTTCTAAATATCAGTTATTTACAAAACTAAAGTTCATTAGATTTTTAAGAAAAGTTGTATTTCGCTTGTAATTTCTACGCACTATATTATGGCTAAGATTACGCTGTAAGAATTTACCCGCTAAAACGATTTAAATAATTTGTAACACAGTAATATACAATAGCACAATATTATATTGTTTCTAGAACATAAAAATAAGCAGATATACTATTATTTGATATAAAAACGTTGATCAGACTGCAATTGAAATAATTCTTAATTTTATTCCTGTCAACTTACTCGAATTAAAATTTTTGAAAGAATGTTTTTAAAACAGCTGGAATTGGAGGACTCTGGTTTTCGTGTCTTTATTAAAATTCTGTCAATTATTAGAAAAGAAGACTAATTATTGTAGGTTCTAGCTGTCGTGTTATTATATTGATTTTGCTATTGAAAAGGTTTATACAACTAATATCCACTTCAACTATAGAATCTAATCTTGAAGTTTAGAAATTAACCTTATCATACTTTTAACAGATTTCCGGAAAAATCGTACAAAACATGTCTTTCACAATGGCTATAATTTCTAGTTGGATGCAATGTGTTATGTATTATCAAGAAATGAATATTTAATAAATAAATCGATTTCTTCTAATATAATTCTCTATTGTGAATACTTACTATATATAATATGTGCATTATAGCTCTTGAAAGGCATTATCACGTTTTGAATGATATATTTTGAAGGAAGTAAAATATTTAAAGTTCATATAATATCTACATTTAATCGATACACGATGATAAATATTATAATTTTCATTTATCGCAATTTCTATTTAAGCTATAGAAATAAACATAGAAATTGGTTTTGTATTTTCGTCGTGTTAGAAGAGAATATATAAAGTAAATTTCAACCGGAAGCTGGGAAAATAATAAATCAATAAACAGCTAGTGTAAACATAAATTGAAAACCAGTTTCGTATCATAATGATTTATTTGATAGCAAAATTATTTTTAAGAGGGCTTTTTAACAAACTACTTACATAAATATTTCATTCGGTAATAGTCTACTTTAGTGTCAAAACTAAATACCTACTCGTTTGTTTTGAAATATTATTCTGAAAAACCACAACTTTTTAGTACAGACTCGGAGTTTATTTACAGTACACTGGTGCCGGACTAATGACACATTATATTACATTAACCCCCTGGCCTGCATACCGGTGTGAAGATTTTTAAATGGAGCAATATATTATGGGCTTTCATGACTTTTCACAAAATATAGTTTTTACAACTTTTAACGATATATTTAGTATTGGGAACCCAAATGGGAGATCAGATGTCCTCACTCTAAAATGTTAGCCACGATAAAAAAATAGCAAAACATACTTTTATATAAAAATGAGCATCTCTCCCAATATCTATGAAACTCTGACTCGGGTACTGATTAATGTTATGTCATAATTTAAAAAGTACAATAAAATAAGATTTTTGCAAGAAATATTTACGGAAATTTCATTTTCTTAATACCTATTTTTACTTATTTATTATTTAAAAATATGGTGACCATTATTTTTTTTAAATTAAATGTGTTCGAAAACATATTTCTACTCTATTAGGAAGATTAAAATTGATATAGGGGGAGGGGGGTGAATACGTTAAAATAGGGTGATACAGCATTTAATTGTACTTAATTATTTATTGGATAACGTTAATTCATCAAAAGTGTAAGATTTACCATTTTGTAATTCTTGTATATAATTTTAGTTTTCTCAATTGAGCCTTCATCTCTTTATGGATTCTCTATACATATATATATACTCTCTTAAATTAGTGCAAAACAGTTTTGAATTAATATGATAAATGATTTGCTCCATTTGTTATAGAGTTGTATAAGAAAACATTTAAAATATTCATATTTTTTAAAACGTAGTCTTACTCAATTTATTTTAATTTGGTTTTCACATTCTTACTTGAATTGACTTCATTATATAAATCTAAAAATATATTTTTAAATCTTTATCTGATTATTTCTGTTTTTAAATTTCGTCGTTATTCTAAGTTATATTAACATATAACTTCATTTTGGTATAAAAATTATTTTGAAAACAGTCAAAGAATCCTATTTCTAACAATTGATTTATACTTGTTACGATTAAGTTATTTACTTTTTATATTCTCAAATTGCATGAGTATTTCCCGTACAAGACGGCGATAATGTCGGTCATGTCTCGTGTTCTATAGTTTAAAGTGTCAATTTAATTAAAAGTTTGGAATATATTCTTTAACGAGCATTTAGATAAATTCACGTAAAGTCCATAAATCTTAGACAATTTGTATAATCAAAGTGGAAAGATATCTTAAGTCAAGGAGTTCACATACATACTTTACATTTTGTAAATAAAGCGGAAAAGCACTTGGATAATTACAAAATATCTGGGAGAATTTTGTACTTGGGGGAAGAAAATTACATGAAAAGTCAAAGATTCATCTAAAAATGCGTGCTCAATATACTTTTATCAAATTAGGGTCTCAAACTGTTTTTGGAATTATATCAGCTGTGTAAATTCGGTGAGACACAAAAGTTTGCTTCATTTGCTCGACGCCTTATTTGTATAAAGTTCGACTTCATATATTGAATATTCAGAATATAATAATCTAGCCAAGAAACAAATTTAATATTCTGATAAAATAAAAGGGGTGTTTTAAATGAAACTACGTCTGCTTAAACAGGTGTTAATATGTTTGCAGTGTTGCAAATAATAGCTACAAGCACGTTATATAATAATAAATGTAAATATAGCGAACAAATATCTTCATTATATATACATATATATACTTTCTACCCACATAAGTATATTACATCTTTATCTTAGACTTTTTAAAAGATGTTTTCGTGATAAAATTCTATATTGCAATAAGTCACTGTATAGTATGTCCTATAGTGAAATAAAATATTAAGGTGTGTCATTTTAAAAATAGCTTTTAATGCTATAATCAAGACCAAAATTCTTCCTCATTTTTGTAAAATAATTGTGTGCCATTTTGAAGTTGAAAAACAAAGGAAGAGTAGAGTGTAATAACGTATACATATATCGCTTGAATACAATGACGATGTCTTGATGTCATCTAACTTGTTCGGGGTATATAAAATGAAGAAAAAATAATGTTTCACTGTCTTTTTTTATGTTCGAGTTAAATAGAAACTATTGCATATTATATTGTATATGCATGTACGCGTCGACCTACTCAACTGTGGCAACTAAAAAAACTGAAAGGATGATGGGGAATGCATCTGTCCCTTGGAGCTGTGTATATCAGTACATATTTTGGGTTGTAGATAACATTCAATGACTCTTAATATGCGCCTACGAAACGCCTGTTTAGCTATTGGGTTTTCATCAAACCCCCGTCTCGAGTATAGTCGTGTATTCTGGCAAGCGTCGTGTCGTGGTTCTATCTTCAAGCAACTATATCATTCTACAACAATGTAGGAGGAAAGTTTTATCATCTTTTAGACTTGGCGTGGAATAGAAGAAGGGGTTATGCATCCCTCCCATATATAGTGCAATAAAATATCCGACTGCATTTCAGGATATGTGTTGAAATAGATTTTGATTTGTTTGCGCTTGGAAGCGAAATGAGAAGGAAGGAAAGAGAGAGAGAGGGAGAGAGCAATAATAAATGAAGACAGGTTTTACAACGTTGTACAACGATCCGCAAAGAAAGAGGAGGGGAAAGTGTGGTGTGCAAGATTAACAGAGAAAGAGCTATAGAGGGAGGAGAGGGATTTCTCTGAGATTAGGAGAGTTGCCAGGCCAGATGAGGAACGTGTAGTGAATGATGAAACAACTTCATCAAGCGAATGAAGATGTTCGTTTCAGCTCTCGACATATATATACGCATTCTAGAATCAAGTGACCAAAAATTGCGGCATTTATGTAGAGGGGAGAACGATTTGATCGGTGTTGAGGAGGATATACATTATAGAAAAGAAGGGAATTTTCTATGAAACGGGAGCAAAAGTACTGTGTACGTACTACTTAGCTGCCTTGTTAGCACGGGGAGGGGGAGTGCAAAGTTTGCTCAGGTGGTAATTTAGGGTCAATTAAATCCGCGCCTATTATTGTCTTTAAACGGGGTTCTATAATCACGGAATAAAGTAAGCAACTATGTCTAACTTTATGGATCATAAATTGAGTATATAGCCGATCTAGTTTATAATTACAATTCATTCGATTACTAGTCATGACTTATGCTTTTCTCCGGCTATAATCAATGTTATCCAGTGAAATCTAGGGAACATGCAATATGGAAATATGTTTTATGAAACAATAAGTATGCTATATCCAGTTAATATACACTCTGCATACACACATGCATTAAGTCAGAGCTTATAAACTTGAACTAATTTGTCTCTAATATATTTAATGCAATACAATGAACGTCAATTTCGTAAAGTGTTTTTAATATATTTCTGAAAACAAGTAAAAATGTTGAAGAGTATAATCATTAAATATGTTTTAGCTCTCATTTCTCACCGAATAGGTATACTGAAATTTCTCTTGTGTTGTCATAGATACGTAAATTCTAAAAGGAATCCTACGTTATAATATGAAGCCTATGGGAATTCCGGGTTTAATCCTGAAATATAAATGTTTAAATATTTTCCTTTGAAATTAAGGAAACGAGTTTACGTAACATTATATATTATTACTTAAGGTATACATATGTAAAGCGTAGCATTGTTTAACAAGGTAACTTGTAAATGAAATATGGATATTTGTCTATCGCTTATTTTTTAAGTATATATTAAACAGTCTAATCATCTGGCAGGCGAAGAGTTGTTAGTATGATAATAATTTTAAGCTGTTATGGAAAAACAGCAATTAATGCAAAAATGCAGTTCATATTAAATTAAAATGTCAAAGTCGTTTTTAATAATCAATGCTTTCAACGAAGATTTGTTGTTTCATATTAAAATTGAAAAAGCAAATTTATGCCCATTTTACATAATACAATATAGAAATGATTAGTTTTATTAAAATGCGTTAAGACCACGATACATCAGGCATCGGCGAAAAGTCAATGCTTGATGTATCATCAAATTTTCGGAGTTGACAATAAGTCAACGCTTATACTGATGTATCATGCATTTACGGGAGTTGACTTTTCGACGAAATCAGATAGTTGTATCATCAAACCGGCATAAAATAATCGTCAGCACTAAAAATTCGAATATTAAACATGTTTAATATTTCTGAGCGCTTTCATCGCTATTAACCAATCAAAATTGCCTTCAAAATTAATAGCTGAAGTTGCATACTATTTAGACTAGCTGTGTCGCTTCTAATTTGTGAAAGCCTTCGAGCTAGGCAAGCGTTATGGAAATCAATGATTCTAATGATTTGTTTAATAATCACGAGCGTTTTATTTTATGCTCAGAATCATGATACATCAGGCATCGGCGAAAAGTCATCGCTTGAAATTGATGATACATCAGGCGTTGATTTAAAGTCAACGCCTGATGTATCCTGGCCTTTATTACCTCAAAATACCACAAAAAATTCGTTGTTATACCTAATTTATGTATGGACTTAAAATGTATTTGCTAAACCTTTAAAAAAATCTTTTCTATCTTTTTGATATAATCTCATTTTTACTTCTGGTTTATGTTAAAAATACAATCTTTTATTGTTTTCTATAGGTTTCTATAACATCTACAAGTCTATTGATTGAAAATTATGTCTATTTGGTTCTCGTCCGACATCTATAGCAAACTATTTTAGGTTTAATTAAAACGTGTATTATGAAAATATTTTCGACGCAGATCAATATCAATGCTAAGAATTAGGATCAATATATTACTTTCAAAATTGTGAAATGACAAATTACGTGTGTTTATCACCAATTTATCACAATTATGCTGTTTATTTACACAATAAGTAAATTCTTTACACAATAAGTTGCTTTTTTTAAGAAGTTACTTCTTTCCTCAAAAATCTAATTCTTTATTATAACTGTTACTTCTTTGCACAATAAGTTGATTGTTTACTAAACGTATATCCACGTGTGTGTCATGCCTTGTTCTGATTGGCTATCGAGCAGCCAGTGTCCAGCCAATGAGCATCGATTACGCTGCCTCTCTCACACACAAACCAAATATGACGAATGCTGCGCTTAAAAAATAGAATATACCTATTTTATCTCTAACTTCGAGTCGTTGCTAGAAACAAATTCAAGGTCAATAAGGAAGGAAGTAGCTTGGTGAGTAAAAAGAAGCATATATTTGTGCAAAATGCAACTTTTATACGAAAGAAGTTATTTTAGTAAAGTATTAACTTCTTTAGTAAAGATGCAACTTATTTTGCAAAGAAGTTTCATTTAGTAAAGAAGCAGCTTAAATACGTAATTAATTATCTTTTGGCACTTCTCGGCCACCTTTACTTACCTACCTATATTTATGACTATAATTACCTTCTAATTTCTGCCAAACTTGTATTAATAATCTATCTACCGCCCACGCAGAAATCCAATCGCCTGAAAACGGAGAACTTTGCCGGTCCACTGCTCCTCCTTTGCTCCGGCATCGTTCTCGGAGTTCTCACTCTCATTTGTGAGGTCTTTGTCTACACACTCGTGCTGCCCTGTCTCCGAAAAATCAATAACAAACATTGGGCTCTTCCCGTCAGCCAAGTGAGTGCATTTAAACGCAATCAATCGATCGATAATGCGTTAATCAATCCTATTGGACTCCTTTAAGTATCGTTCTAAAAATAGAATAAGTGATTATTGTGCTATATACCTAACAGTAATATAACAGAATTTAAATTATAGATATAATTCCAGCAAATTGTGACCTTATCCAGGTTTTTTTTTTTTAAGTTTTATGTGTACATGTATATAATATATTGTAGATTTAGATGAATCGAAATATAAATATATAAATTTAAATATACATAATTCAAATTCTTTCCTTTTAGTTCCCTCATAAAAATAACGATTTTTATTAAATAAGTCAATAATTTTCACATAAAAGAAGTGGCTTTCCAACTTTTAATTCCCAATTTCATTTTTATCTATTACAGAACTATTACTCACATCTGCATCTTTTGAGAATAAAAACTTTATATTTAAATATAATTATCAATTGCACGATAATGTTTGCATATTTAAACTTTTATAGCATTAGATAATACTAATAGAGTATTGATATATAGAGTTTCAACTATAGTGATATTGATTTCAATGACACAGCCACTGTATTTCGATACTAATAAAAGCCTTAAATAAAATAATCATTTAAAAAATACTATCATACCGGGAGATCCATACCACAATCACATTGTGCCCATCTCCAGCATTTTTGCCGTGAATTTTCAAAGAATGAGTGATAAAAGTTTCCGACACTTTTCCTAAAATATAGTTTTATAAACGTTTAGCTCAATATTCACTATACCTACTGTACACACTATGGGATGGTCACCTAACCTTTGTAAAAAATACTCTTTATGCAAAAAAAGAATAAAATTTTTTAAAATCAATAAAATGTTGTTATTGCTTGGCACTAAACAATTTTTTTTAAATGTCCGGATTTTTTTTCTAAACTTTTTAATTCATTTTTTTCTAATAAATATATATTTTTCTATTTTTTTGTAATGGAATATGGTAAAAAACATCCTTGTTTACTAATATATGCTAAGTTTCAAAACTCTACTCCGCCAGGAAGTTAAAAATTAAAAATTAATTATTATACTTATTATTCCGTCGATATAATTTACAAATTGGTGCATATGAAATCAATATGAATTGAAATTCTGCGCCCATATCTACTAATTGGATTTAGTGTCTTATTTCAGAAATATTGAATAGCTTCCAATTGGAATTAGTACCTAGTATATTTTTTACAGTTATATTTACGTATAAATCTTAAATATACAGCATTATATAAATTTTCCAAATTCCCGATTATATGGAGTGTACATTTTAATTATAATTTTTTCTATAATATGGTTAATTATTGTCAAACCTGTTATATATTAAGTAACTATTTTAGTTTAATTATTTTGTGACAGCTTTTTATACATGATAATATGAATGTAGCAAAAACTGGAAGTTTGCGGGAAAAAATCAAGATAATTTACTGCTCAACCGCTGAGCTTGTATAAAGATAAATAATAATTTCAATAATACATATACATACTTGTTTTCTTCTAAACAAAGCAAAAAATTAACAACTAATTTGTTTTGCTGCGCTATTTTTAGAATCCTTTTTATTTGATACCCCAGGCACCATTGAATAACATATAATATGTATCTTCGTTCCATGTTCGTATATATATAAATCAATATTTTTAAGTAATTGAGCAAAATAGCAGTATTGTTAATGCTAGGTAAGTATTTTTATACTGCTATAATCCAAACATTAAAATAATAAATATGTATTTGTAAAGAATTTGATCTTATGATATGATATCAAAGTTATATCTATATATAATAACTCAAATGTTGTGTATAGTATTTCAATCTTGAAAACAAATGTTTAATATTAAAACTAAATAAATGATTATACTGATTTATAGTATTGTATGCGAAGAAAGTGTTGCAGAATAATAACGCAATGTTTATAGAGTAAATATATCTATAAAAGTCACATAAAGGTTTTAGATTAGGGGAGAATCCCGGGGAAAGTGGAGTTACTGTACGGATTATTGCAATTGATAATATAATTACTTTTCGCATGCATTTATATAAAGTATATAATATATGTACCTACATAATTCAATAAATCCAAATAGGGTGGGGTGGGGTAGTTCCAGACAAAATGCACAAATCCAGTTTTAGCACAATGTTTACACTTTTTCTTAATATGAAAATCGATAGTATTTATACATTCAAACAATTCTTTACAATATAGGAATACTATAAATCTAAGTTTCATGATTATAATTGCAGAAAATTATTTTTTTAATCTAATCGTAATTACCCCACTACGAGGTAATTCCGAAAAATTTACATTTTTAAAACGAACTTATTGCACTAAATTTAAAATATAAAAGCAATAAACTTACCTTTTTGTATAATGCTTACACTTATAATAAAGAAAATAAATCAAATGTAAAACAATAATTTCAGTCCATTATTCCCTCCATGTAATATATTTTTTAAATCGCAAAAAAGTCGAATCCTTTTAATGTTTAGTCTTTGTTTTCAATTTATTTTTACATTCATCATTACATTATTATTTTTTAAATGTAATATCAATTATTTTAAATGAAATTGTTTATATTTTCTTAATATTCAACTTATTAAAAGTATTTCCTAATGCAGAAATAAAATTGTACTTTTCTGAAATAGGGTAATTCTGAAATGGCATGGGATAAATTACTAAAAAGCATGCGGGGTAATCAAAAAAATGTTTCTTTTAATGCACTAATATTTGTTTGTTGAACATCCGGTCATTAAAAATCTGTTTTGAATATTTAAAAAATAAAGTAAGTAGATTAGAAGTTTAAATATATTTCGTTATAAATATATGTGCTATAAATACAGGGGTGGGGTAATTCCGAAAAATTGTCATCATATTTGAACTTCTTATACATTCATTACCTTGTTGGTTTTATATTTAAACAGGTTTTTAAATGACCAGAAGTTTAACAAACATGTATTAGCGAATTAAAAGAAATACATATTAAGTTTTTTAGTTTTCCGTAATTACCCCATTATGGAAAAGTTAAATTCTATTGTTGCATTAGAAAATACTTTTTCATAAGTAAAATATTATGTAAATATAAATAATTTTATTTTCACACAGGAATGCAATTAAATAATATAAAAGGTTAACTGAAAAAGATGTATTGTGACATGTTCAACAGAATCTTATAAAATAAATAAAAACTTCTTCTTACTATCTACTGTGATTTATTTTTAAATAATCGGAAATAATTAAAAAGACTACATATATATGAAAACCCTCAGTCCCTGTATCTGCATTTATTGTGGCGTTAATAAACATCAGGAATAGGCTTGCTTGCTTATACATCAAACATATAAAAATTAACCTTAAATTACTTATTTTCGCTGCATATTTATGTGTAGCATGTCTTTGTTAGCATTTGCCGCAGTACAATATTACATTACATACAAAATTTGAGAAGTTCTATAGTTATTCCTCAAATCAAGTAGGTATACTAACAAAACGTATAATTACACAACCCATCCCCCTCCCCCCCCCCCCCAATGACAAATCAATATACTTAAACTT
>JAYRBW010066407.1:0-28460 GCA_036023295.1 Invenusta paracnida | reverse complement strand
TTGAATAAGAAATTTAATTTATATTTACTACTTCTATATAATCAGTAGTAAATGGTTTGTTAAAATGATAATTGTTTATTGTCAAACATTCATAAAAATAAGTACATATATATATATATTATATAAATAACAATCTCGAGCATATAGCTTAAACACATCTTTCTATAAATAGAAATCCTTCATTTTAGATAATATTACATAAATCGTTGTAATGTATTTTATATTTATTTACCACTTCAAAATCACATTGGTCATATTAATTAGTTAAGGCTATATTAAATTATACATCTTCCGGCATTTTCTCAGATGTATTCACTTTCTCTTAAAAATTTCGCTATATTTACCAAGCTGTGAGTATAATTTCAAAATTTGAAATTATTGAACAGTATATATATACCTAATCAAATAGTGAGCAAGGTTTTCTTCTTTTCTTTAGATTGTATTATAAAGTTGAGATGGGAAAGCGGTGTGAGTTAGCCCGCAAGTTAAATATAGCCGAAAATTGTTTCACAGTATGCACATTCTGAGTGAGACGAGAGCTGGCGGGAGAAGGGAGATTCCAGGATGAAGAAAGTGCTTGACACAAGAAGTTGTTTATTTCCAAAACTAGAATATTGTATATGCGAATCTTTACTGTCTATGGTATACAATTATGCTCTCTGGTAAATACCTACAAGGAGTCACTCTCTGTCAGCAGTATTGGTGTATTGTGGGTGGAAGGGAGAGAGAAGCTGGAGACGAGAGTAGTGAGAAGAAATGATATACACTAGCGAATAAGAAGGGTACATTTTGTGTTCCTCATTTGAAACCTATATAGCACCGCGTGCCCTCGATTGACATCTTATTTTACGGCATCCATAAAGTAGGCATTGCCGTCATTCTCCTGTACATCATCAATACAGCGCGCCGCAAGGTAAATATATCGATAAATTCATTATCCTTGGACTATATTCTAATTTTATTGCGACTACACAATTAAAGATTTGCCGTATATCTTCTCCTGTTGTTCTGCGTATTTAAAAAAAACCTTTGGATATAGCGTATTGTTTAAAGTGAGATTGGATTTTCCAATCTACTCTTTTCAACATTAATTTCGACGATAAACATCGTCATTTTGGCTTGGAAATTCCTTCAACAGTCTTCATGACTCCCGGATTGACTCAAAATAACTAGATGCTTCCAAGAAGTTTACAGAACATGCACTCTTTGTAATATAAGAGTGTAATGAAATCTTAAGAAAGTGGTATTCTCCGAAGATTCCGCATTATTACTATATACCTACACTTTAATTCTCAGGGTTGTGTACGCAAAATTGATTATTTATGAAATTGAATATATTCATTTAATTGTGTTGAGGAAATTAAGGAGAAGCAAGTGGCCCGCATCAATCTCTGCAGTCAAGTTATTTGTCAAATAAACCTGAAAGATTATAAAGCAGACATGCACATTATTTAATTATACTAGTTTCATAGTAATTTTGATAGAAAAATCTGATTTTCATCAAATATTTCTCTTTGTGCTATATTACCCAAACATACCTGGAGTCACTTTGTTATCGTACAGTTGTAACTAACTCTTCCAACATATAAGCACTCATCTGAGAAACTTCCATCAAGAATCATAAATTGACCTACAAGCAATAAATGGCGGGTGTCTGTGTATATTTTCTATTTTAATTGACTGGATGGAGTGATTTCATTGCGGTAACATATACCTATAGTTATTATATCATCGTATCAGCGTAATCTCCATATAATATTTATAATACGCTCTAACACAAGGCTTTGTTCAAAGAATTCCTCGTCAAGAAAGAAAACATTGGAGAGTTTATATATATACTTACATAACTATTGGTACGTGAGCTAGTGTTTATTTACAGTTGCTTCTAATTGAAGAAAATATACCTTTGCAACCATAAGTAACAATTGAAGTTCATAAGATAAATCTATGAAGAATGTTATCTGTATTTTAAAAGCCTTGATCTAGTCGACAAAGCGCATTCCGATCTTTATATTTTAGAGAAAACTTTTTTTCATTTTCGTTCCCTTGAAGGTCTGGTTGTGTTATTCTA
Organism: Invenusta paracnida; assembly: GCA_036023295.1. Taxonomy (NCBI): domain Eukaryota; kingdom Metazoa; phylum Platyhelminthes; order Proseriata; family Coelogynoporidae; genus Invenusta; species Invenusta paracnida. Next base: position 26,389 of record JAYRBW010066407.1, on the reverse strand, counting down.
TATAGAAAGTTCATTTGCAGTTTTGCTCAATAAAATAAAGAAGTTGAGGATTACTTTACACAATGACTACACAAATAAATGGGTAAGTTGAATTATTAGATTCAGATTTTTGCTTAATTAATGTTATTATTATTATTCCTATAGTGCATAATAATTTCACTGTAGAATTATTAGAATTTCAATGCCGCATTATTATATTGCACAAGGTATCTATGCCTAATTTTTCATTATATCTAGTATATATGAGAAAAAAATTGAAAAGTAATAATTTATGCATTTATCTATTTTAAATAAATACACTAAAACATTAAACCAACATAATCTATTTAAAAATATGTATATTTTTCTACAGAAACATTTAAAAGTAAACTTGGTGTTTCTCTTTTTTTCTGGGAACTAATTTGAAGTAAATATTTCTATTTCAAGATAAATCCACAGTGATGGCGGAATTATAATTGAATTATGAGATAATCAGTGCAATAATTGTAATGCTCAGAGCATCAAAGGTGTATATCTCAATAATTATACAACTTTACAGTATACTATTATATATAGTTTTACATAAAATATGGTTTGCAGAATTTCTTCAATTTCACATTTAACCCTACATTTTTACTGTTAAATATATTATAAGCATACTTTCTTTTACACATTTCTGATGAACTGGTGTGTTTGGACTATACTTCGTAATATTCATATTTATATTTAATTTCATACAGGCGCATATTTAAATCCCCTGTTAAGTTACGGCTTTTTCATTTGTCACGAATTTAGTATACATATAAGAGATATCATAATAATTTTGATAAATGCCTCTAGATATTTAGGGGGTTACATCTTTCCTAATGCCATTTTTGAAATGACATCAAAGCATCTTCCGATTGCATTGCTTCAAAGTGAATCTTGCATTATCTAACCAAAACATGTTTAACATTATTTTACTGTAATTTTTCGTAAATACGTAAGCCTATATAATATTCCCTTTACATTTATTTTTTGACCTGTACAGTATATTGACATCACATAAAAATATGACGAGTAAAGAACTATTAAATATATTTTTAAAATAAACGTTTTAAATCGACCCTGTTACACACAGTAAGTGAAAGAAATTGCTCTTAATCAAAATCTAGATTTTTTCATTATAAAGTTTTGTTCTGTTATATTCTTAAGTTAAAATTTTGCTTGAATGTTTTATTTAACAAGGCTTATTTACGATTATTTTGGAAGAATTTGTGTTTATTTATTCAATGTTGGTGTTTTTAATGCTCATACATAATTTAATATTATGAATATTGAAACTTTTATAGTAAATTATAAATATTTAATTTCCAGTTTTCAACTAAAAACATTACTTAAAAACTTGACAAAAACATCAATGCTGGTATATGTATATGTTGTATATTTTTCCCGGAAAGTTATTAAAACAAAAATAATCTCAATAGCAATGCCGGTTATACATATATAATAATGCCAATGATACTAATTGTATATAAAGCGATTCTTATTGGCATATGTAGAATTTAACAATATTTCTCTTTTTATATTCACTTTTTTAACCATATAACATAAATTGTGTTTGTTACTTTCGACGAAATTCTCGACTTATTATAATATTTCTCCTATCTATAATGCTAAAATAAACATTTAAATTTAGACTTTGAATGAGATAGGAAAATGAATGTTGATATAAATATGATTTAGAGATATAATTTTGCGCATTAATATAGTTGTCATTTACAAATTGAGTCGACATATTTTTAATTGAAACCTTTGAAAATATTAGCCATGGATAAATAGGGAATTGCTTAAAGTCAATTATCTGGTATTATAATATACAAGAAGGATACCAAGATGCTTGCTTCAAGGAACGTTTATGGGGCATGTTTATAAGATCTTGGGAAGTGGTAATTGCTTTATAAATCGATTTTGTGTGTATATACCAAATAACTCGGTGTATCATATCTGTTTATGCTTGGTGGAATGCGCCTTGTCGTTTGTTCTGTTTATATATACTTAACTTTCATCGCATTATGTCATCTGAAATCCGTTAAATGAGAGGATATTTTAAAAGACCGATATTATACATACATAGAACGGTTAATGCATTCATATTCCATATAAAAAGTGTGTCAAAACTGTTCTACGAGCCATATTACTATCATTAATGGTTAACAATACAAGCTAAGCTCGATCGGAATTGCACAAATATAATATGACATTGTTCAGATTCGTGGCAATAAAAATGGGAAATTAAAGTGTAAACGTTTGAACAATTAGAGATTAATCATTTAGAACTCGATCAAAAACGAAATGATAACAATAAAATAGACTTTGATTTTAAAAAACTCGTGAGCATCAAAATAGGTGCCTTTGCAGTAAAATTTAACAACATTTTAAAATATAGCGCTATAACATATGACTAAAAATTGTGTATTATAAGTATTGGTAAGTTTACTCACTACATTACATACCAGATATCGTTAATAATTTTACTACAAAATTTTTACTAAATTCGTAATTAAGCCTTAACCTTTTTAACGAATTTCAAATACGTTAATTTTAAGTGTAAATATAAATAAGTTATATATTTTGTCATTAAATAGACGTTTTTCATTGGGAAAAATATGAAATATTTATTATTATTTATTATGTAGGACATATAAACTAATCTATTGAATCAATTGTTGTGAATCAATTGAATCTGTGAACACTTAAATGTTAAACGTTTAAGCTTAAATAATTCATGTGACCAAACATTTATTGTTTGCAAGGTAATCAAACATTCTCTACTTAAGCTTCCACTCTATAAAGAAAAATCTCGAGTTCTCATTGATATCCTTTATTGCTTTATTCATTTCGTTAATTTAACTTGATTTATTTTATTTTCACTTACCTCAAATTTAAATGTTCAAGTATTTTGTAAACATATTCTTTACATCAAGTTATATTTTTTAATTTTTTAACCTCTACATTTATTGTACAAAACATTTCTTACAAAAGAAGTTAGAAAACAAAATATTATTTTATTAAATGATTCTGATTTCACTTCTATTTTAGATTAATACCTATAAATAAAATATAATTTTAATATTGGACAATATATATTTATCCGTTATTAACCTCTGCAAGTAATTCAAAATTTATAATTATGGTGAGTTTTGAACTTAAATAAAACACATTGTATACGAACTTTATTTCAATTTCTCTAATTAATACTTTAAAACAGGAAGAATACAAAATAAGATATTATGAAGCATGCCAATATTGTGACAGTATTGACTTTTAGTTCATTCGTATTTTAGATTTTTAAGTATAAATACATATTTTCTTTGCTAGTATATATATATAAAGAGCACTTGGGAAAAACTAAAATATTCCGTAATAAAAATTATAGTAATACAAAAGAACAAAAACAATACACATTCCCAATCGTAATTAGTACACAAATACAGATTAAGAATTACTACGATATATTATGTAAGTAACTTTGATCATTATTAGGTATTGTGTAATATTCATTATACAATCCTTGTATGACAAATATATTATATATATATTTTATTGCTGTCAATAAGTATTGTCCTCAAATCATATTATATATATATATATACATTAATTGAGAAATACACGGTGCTTTTATATTGATTTTGTTACAAATAAATGTTGGATCTAGATACAGATCAGATCGTATTTGCATAATTGTTAAATTATAATAGTTAAATTGAGGGATGTTGAAGCTATGCTAATTACCTAGAAACTATATATCTGCTTATATTCATAATTAAATAGGAATTATCTCAACAATCTATCAAATTGAAAATAATTTCGTATAATTATATTTTATAACAAAAAGCGCTGAACTATTGACACGAAAAGAAAGAACTACACAGCAGAAGTAACATTTATTTTGATGTAGAAATGTAGATCGTAAATGATTTTAGTAAAAAGTTGTGATATATTATGAGAAAGTGTTCAAATGAATTCGACATTCTGTAAACAAGTATTGAAGTACCGGAAGTGTTGTATTTCGTATATAGTAAAAAATACTATTGACACGAAAAGAAAGAACTACACAGCAGAAGTAACATTTATTTTGATGTAGAAATGTAGATCGTAAATCAATTTAGTAAAAAGTTGTGATATGTTATGAGAAAGTGTTCAAATGAATTCGACATCCTGTAAACAAGTATTGAAGTATCGGAAGTGTTGTATTTCGTATATAGTAAAAAAAACTATTATATGGATTACATACATGTATTATCGAACATATTACATCGATAGCAATACATTTACCGACATATTGATTAATATATGCGTAATACTATAGACGTCAATAAATGGGATTCCTTATAATTGAAGATTGGAAATAACAATATTCCAAGGGTTTAATGTATTGCATATTTCATAACACATATATATATAAGTATGTATAAAACTAAAAAAAATTATTGAAATAAATTAAACAATGCAAAGGAATAATTATATTCAACCGATTATTTGATCTTTGTGATCTCTACTCGGGTGATCTGTCATTAAAGGGAGACACGAGACTAAACATCACTTGTTATTAATAATGGAATGTATCATATAAAAAGGAGAATTCTTGAAAATATGTTCATGGTTGTATATATATATAATTGTTTAACTATTTACAAGTTACTTACTCAATAAACTATATAGCAGGTTGTTTGGTTTAAATGAAATAAAACTAAATGAAATAAACTTTAATTTCCAGTATTGCATGAGATGGAAACTTGCCTATGTAAGAATTAAAAATTAAATACACATTAAATACAAGGAGTGAAAGAACTCGACCTATTTCTATATTAATAAATCTCGACAGTGTTTCAAAACTTTCATTTATTTTAAAGGGATTACATTAATTTTATTTCACTAAATTTTCTTAAATTATCTCAAATTATTCTTTGAAAGAAATTCCTTATTTGAAAGTTGATATTTAAAATTTCTTTAAATAATTCTGCTGAGTAATTTTAAAGGAGTGGGTTTCCAAGCACTGGGTCATATAATATAGTCTTTATAGCCAGTAAATCTTGCGATCGATTTCATATAATTAATCATTCAAGTATTGGTTCACATTTTACATAAAAGGGAAATGGTTTAACCGCTTTAAAAGGTACAATGTACTTTCATACTTACTTTAAAGTATATCCATAGATATTAATGTAGAATGAGAACATAACTTTGCACAACCAAATGTATAACAACTACTAATATGCGGAATCAATCATTTAAAGTGTAAACAAAACTTTAACAATTTCGAAATTGGCATTAATTAACTGAAGGCATATATACTTCAACATTATACAATTTTGTTAGGAAATGTACTTTCAAAGAATTGAAGATACAAGCTTATACTGATAAATTATACGTGCAGCAAATCTTCAAATGAGTGAAATTCAGATACATTTAACTGCTATCACAGATGTATAAGGATACCTGTTATAAAGCAATCAATAAATCGATTCCGAAATTTTGTGCATGTTAATAATAATATTTATGAAAATGTTTACTGTAGCCACTGGCTTTTTCTATCTTTATAATTTTGTTACAATTGTATTTTATTACCAACCTATGCTTTAAAGATTAGAATATTAATAGTGTATTGTATGAAGTATATAACAGTAATGTTTCATTAAAGGGCATATATTCTTATATTTATACAAAAAATATGAAAAAAACAGTGAAATAAAAAATACACATTAAAGTCACATAAAGTTTTTATTTTACAATTATAATTAGTTATAAATATTAGTACATTGTTTCTATTTAATAAAATGAAGGATCATTGTGGGTGCAATATATATGTTCTTATGTGTGACGTTGTAGGTACTCTGAAATTAGACATAATAACAATAATTCACAAATGATCCAACAACAAATCCAAATAATTCAACACTTTAAACACAAAAGATACGTTTATTGATATTATAAATATGATACCTCTCAAAAGTACTTGAGCAAATACTTGGATGTTTCTAACAATATAATCAATGAATTATATTGACTTAACACCTGGTTAGTTTGTATTGGTCTCCCTATGGTCTGTATTCTATTTATTGTGGTGAATGCGTGCATATTAATATATTAATGGAGGGTACTTGGCCTATGATATAATATTATAAGTAAATCAAACTAGTAGGTATTACTTCAAATAATGCTAATATTATAGTACTGTATATACATATATATACAATGTAGCTACTCAGAGCGGGGTTGGAGGTTATCTGCAATCTAATATACACACCAGCAATCATTTATAATGAAATTTTGAGACTTACAAAAACCTACAAATAATATTCATTATAATGCTAAGAATTAGTTAAAAAAAGGGGAGGGGGTGCATGATAGTACTTTCAGGTTAAAGGGGTGACGGTAGTTATGAAAAAATTATATAATTTACCAATGCAGTCAGATTGATAAACTAAATACAAAATATGTAGCCGGCAGCTTACGATGTACTAGCGAACAACGGCAGAGCTTGGTTGTCCACAAGATAATGTTACGTTATGTACACTTGAAGACTACAATACAAGAACCGAGTTATTCTAGAAGGCTAAGTATTATATAGCAGCAGGCTGTAGAGGTTGCCTGTATTGTCATACTTTCATTTCAAGAGACTGCGTAATACATCGCTCAAAGGTTTATTGTTTAAACTACAAGCGAGCGTAGCCTATAGCCCCCTCCTTCTGTCTCTCTCTCTGTTCTAAGCAGATTTCAAGTTTCAGCTTGTAGATTGTGTTACTATATTTATACAGCCAGAGACAGACTCAAGGGGGGCATAATATAGAAAACGGCACAATAATTGTGCAGTGTAGGATAAGCGCTGTATTGTGCATATGTGTGTTTCTTTTAGGCTACAGGCAGCACAGATACAAAATAATATACCAATTGTATGCGTGTTCCACGAGGGGGTTCCACAAGCCTGTAGGAATTTATTCTTGTCACTGCAACTGCGAAATACAAAGTTGTCGTTTGCTGCATCGACTTCTCAGAAAATGTAGGATTTTAAAATTACCGTCAGCTTTGTTTTTGATTTTAAATTAATTATCCGTCGTGCGCGCTTTCATTCAAATTCATTCGGAATTTATAGTGCAGATTTGCGATTAATGTGGCGGAAAGTTTGACGATAACGATTTTAAAAATTGACGTATTTTCATAGCAAGTGGCTTCACAGTAGGAAAGCAATCATGTCGTATAATCGGAGTCTTCATTTGGGAAATCTGGATGACACCAAAAGTGGACTTTTACTTCGACGAAGACATCAACAAGAACAACAGAATGGCGCCAATTACACAATTAATACGAAGTAAGAATCGGAAGTCGTATCTTCTTAATATCCGGGATATGATGTGATACATATATAGTAGCGTTTCTTAGATGCATTTAATGGATTACTCTTTTTTCGTAATATGACAATATGCGTTAATCGTAAGGGTTTTATCGTTTTTTGTTATATTTTTGTATTTTCATATGTATTTTAAATAGTGAATCGGATTCTTTAATATAATAAATTAAACTGGGATAATATTACAAACGTTTCGCAATTAGACAAAAGGAAAATTAGACTTATATAGACAGCAATAACGATTATAAACTCATTAACAAATAATTTTAATAAACATAGTTAATGTTCTTTATAGTACAATTTCCTTTGATTATGACAAGGAAAAGAATATATGGCAATAATTAGTACATTGAAAGGGAAAATCGAAATGAATATATATACATCCTGTATCAATTACACCCTTGTTTTGTGGCAGGTATTATAAATTAGTTTATGATTTAAAGTTTAAATTTATTTTTACTTTTATATGAAACTGTGTCTCATTGATACAATTCTATAGCAATATGAATATTTTCTGTTTCGAAATATGAACATTCTTTTCTTCACCGTAAAAAGAGTGAGTATCAAGCGGCACTGATGGAAGGGTGAACTTGATAAATGAAAGGGGAATTACAATTTTAATACCGTCAATATGTATAAGTCCATATATATATTAAATTAATGTGATTAAATGATTCGAAAATGCTTTTCTAGTGTCAATAATAAAGACAACATCAACTGAATTTGAAGGGTTTTGAAAAAATTAGAAATGTGAAAACTGTTGGACACAATAATTGTAAAGTAATCTAATATAATATACATAAGGGGATATTTGAAGCGCCTATATGCCACCAGTATGGACAGTTTTGAGGTTGTATTTATATTTTACAATTTCATTTATAATTAAATACAATATGGAAACATAATTAATACATTACATGTGTTTGTATATGTCCAATGGACTTTAAATGGATTGTTTTTAAAGTCTATTTGGTAGCTGTTTATACAGCTATAGCCTATAATCCGTTTTACTAATATAGCCAATTAAGAAGAATTGGTTATCAGTTTATTTTTATTTTGATGGTGCATATTATGTCACTTAATGATAAACATATTAAGTATGAACGCTATTATATCGATTTATATTTTAATGTACTTATGAATTCATATAGGTGTGTATCTGAAGATAAGGTATTAACAGAATATACTAGCATATATTAATGTTTGTAACAATCCCAAATTTCTTTTGTTTGGCATTCTTTTGTCCACACCCCTATACGTATATACTGTATATTTACTATGAAAGCACAAATTAGTCAATAATTCGTCTTCTTTCAAATTTTTATATACGTCTTTCAAAATGATGTTAGTATATTTTATAATTGGTATTACATGTTTTACATATGTGTATATTATATGATGTGTCCCTAATTTTATCTTTATTATTTTTAAATATTTTAAGTTTCTGACTTGCAGGGTTTAAGTTTTTCAACTTTTATGAAATAATAGAAAAGAACAGTTTATAGAAAAACAAGGCAAGACATTAATGTGGTAAATTATATTATGTATATATTCAAAATTAATATAACTGATTTACTAACATAAAGTTTATTGACTATATTATTCTTTAAACTATTCTGTTTTGTATTCTACAAACAAAATGCCAAGTAAGGCCATTAATGATAATCTTAAACATGTCATAAAATCATCAGTTATGCAGCTGCCTAAAATATAACGATATATCTTAATTTTGTTCAATTTGGGACTTTTTAAATAGATTTTTAAAGACTATTTATTTATTTAATTTGTTGAACACCAAGCAATGAATTTACTATTTATCAGTATACCATTATGTTAGTGTTATTCCAAAGCAATTATCTATAATCATTAATATACGTGTAATTATTTCTTTCTATGAAAACAATTATGAAGAATGGATGCTATATATATGACAATAGATTAATTTACTAATTTACTACTAATTAATCTTTTAATTCATTTGTAAATGTAAAACATAGTACATAGGCATAAAGAGGCATGTATTGTGGTACATTGTGTGATTGATTATGATTGATAAGTATCTTCAAAAGTCTATTAATAATTCATATGCCTAGAAGGCATTTTAAATAATGCTATAACGGTACTTCCAAATTATATATCGCATGTATTGGAAATTAATATGATAATTATTTTATTAGTTTAAATGAATATACTGTAATACTACATATAGATATAATATATATTGTCTGTACTCGTAGAAGGTTATAATATAATGTTGTATAATTTATGTAAAGTTAAAAAAATTACCACATTTTTATTTATTCATAATATACAGACTCATAATCATATTTTTTTATCTAATTTTAAATTACGTAACAAAGCAATTGATTATATATATAATATATGACAATGTCCTATTCAAGGATAGCTTGAATGAATCAATTTAACTGTTCAATGGAGCCAATATATATAGGAAAAGATTTATTTTATTGTTCAATCGTAGATATTTGATTTATCTCATACTGATTATCATAGAAGTGAAATCCAAGCTTAACTATATAAGAGAAATGGCATCAGTAGAGGCGAGGTAAAAAGATAAATTATCTCTATCTATAGAAGCTAGAAACGGGCATTTTAAATTTTTATTTGCATGCTCAATTATGGGGAAATCTGTGATCTGTGTATCACTTTAAGAGATTTTAAATGTTATATAGAAATATAGCGAAAGACGTTTATTCTATTATTGTTTGATGTAACATATATTTTACATACTAGATTAACTATATGTATTGTGTCGAAGTTTGATTCTGTAATGATAGCTAGGGTGTCATCTCCGCATGAGATTAGACCTAAAACTATAATCCGATATCTATATAAGTTCAATAAATAATTCGAGGATAAACCCGATTTCTCCGCTTATTTAATATAAATTATATACAAAAATGTATAATTAAAAAGACACCAGCACATTATTTGCAATACTTACGATAAGATTAACATCGAAGAAAAGCCATTTTAAAAAGTATAGAAGTTAGAATTAATTTGATATTTTTAAATAACACGTTTTTTGTTGTCAACTTTATGAAATAATGTTTTAAATAAAAGTCAATTTTGTCATGCTCAGCTTAAACTTTCATTAAAGAATACTCACAATGCCTTTTTAGTCTGAAAATCCCGTTACCAATTGGAGCGAAAAGGACCAATGTACCAATGATAGAAGCCATAATATACAGAAATGTATGAAACAACTTGAAACATGTTATCTTAAATTCTTAATTCTTTCATAACAGTGTAAATGTTCAACAATGCTTGAATATTCCCAAACTAACATTATACAATCTCGGATTGAAATAGTAAAAAAGTCTACGATTTATAGTAAATCGATGTACCTATTTAAAATGGTGACTAATCTGTTACATTCAATAAATTCAAAGTTTTCGTATAGAACACTCCTTTTGGGACACTTACAGGGAAAATAGAAGTTATTTTACGAAGATAACAAACTATTGGAGGCTGTCAATACATCAATGCTGATTCTATTTGGAGGTTAAAATTAGTGTGCTCTCTTTAACAGGATGTGGAAATATTTTAATTTTATTTGTTTGTCATTTTCTCCGACTTAGGTTACTCGATAGGTTGGATTTATTTAAATATAGGCTATTGTAATATAAAAGTTTTATAATTAATGCACGTAATTGTATTAGTCTCTTCTTGAATTTATTGAACAGTAAAATAATGTATATATATTGCTTGCAGTAACATATCTAGTTTTAATGCGGTACCAAAATTTAATTGTATGTTCTATAATTGTAGACTTAATGACTATAATTTTATAGTTTTTTGGAATTTATAGTAAAACATATTAGACATAAATGACTATACATTCAGTAGTAACCACAAAAACCACAATTGTTTTGCTCAATAGTTGTTATTTGTATTTTGTGTGTATATGAAATAAAAATATAATCTGTAAATGTATTGTTTTAATTTCGCATTATTCAAATACACTATTATATTTTATTTCAAACGTAAAGTCCAAATATAAATTAATTGATTTATTTAAATTGAATAATAAACATATATATATATTATTCAACAATTTTATTATAACAAAAACTTACTTTTTAGTAATTTGATTGTTGACATGAAATTAATTTTAGCTTTAATTTGATGTACAGTTTGCATCAGAGAATTGACATTATTTGAAACATAATAAAATATTAATATTAATATAATGCCTGTTAGAAATAAAGGATATTTGTAATTTTTTCAGATACATATTACCGTAACAGTTATATTTTATTGTATATACAATAATATGTACAATAATAAGTATATGTACTTGATATATTAATAAACACAATTTTATTACAAATTGATGCGTTACTTTTCGTAAAACATAGTTTAATTTTTCAAGCCGGCTTGTCAAGCCAAAATTAACAGTCCACACCGCGGTCAAGTCAGCGTCAGACCGGCCTGATGAACTTATCGATTGACTTGATGGCCTGGCCTTGTTAAATATTTTTTGTCAAATCATCGCCAAAATCTTATTGGTTGAATAAGTAATAACATGATTTGGTAACATATCATAAATTCTTCTTCGCTACTTATTCAGGTTGTCTAATCATGAAAAATAATACAAAATCAAGATACATAATTGTTTTAATAATTTGTAAAATTAAAAATCAATATGTTCATAAAGTAGCTTGAACGTGTGTGCACGGCTTAAATATCTACATTTCATTAAAGGATATGTTAAATGAGGAAGAAAAACTAAGTTTTATTCAAACTAAGACGTACCTATACAGCATCGTAATAAAAAGCCAATAAATAACAATGTCTGACTATATGTGTTAAAATTGCATCGATCGGTCATGGATTGTAAAAGAAAATATTAATTTGACTATAAATAAAAATCAATTTTCTCCAGCTTCGCTTTTAATTAATTTCTCCTAGATGCATACATATTATGTCATTGATTCCCTTTTGTCACATAATCTACATATGTACATATTTCCTGACGAAAATGATAAATAATTCCCCTTTTCCTGTTGTCCTTCTCCATCCAACCAGCACTAATGAAGAGCCCATCTTCTGTAATCACTGTCAGGATGAGTTCGAGCCAGGAGAAAGTATGCTCTCTTCCAAGGGATCTCTTTGGCATCAAAGTTGCTTCGTGTAAGAGCACACATCTTCCTTCATATTTGTTTGATTGTTTCAATCCTATTATCTGTTGTCATAGTAACAGTATGAAAATGGATATATTCAGATATTCTTAATAATTCTTACAACTCAGGACCGGTGAAGGTAAATTTCCAGTCAAAAGTTGAATATACTCTAATTTTCTTAATTTTTCGAATACGTTTAAAATATAGTGTTTTAAATTTTAATTTCAGTTGGGTTTAGTGAATTTGTAAGTGAATTATATAAATACAGTGAAGTACTTTCAAAAGTTAATAGGTACAAGATTATTATTAGGAATAATAATAATTAATTTATTATCAATAATATGTAATGATTAATGGATAATTACTTAATATTAATATTTAATCAATACTATAATAAGATAAGAATTGGTGGTAATTTGCCGTTAATATCAATATCAATATCTCGTATTATTATTATTAAATTTTCATAGTTAATAAAGAATTAAAAGAATTTTAATCATTAATTTACTTTTATTTTATTAAATTCAGAACAGCTGTAACTATGATATTTACTTCTTTCCGTCCAAGCATTCGATTTCAGCTGATTAAATTTGGGATATCGATTAGAGGTTTATTACTTATTACTTATTAAGTTTATAAGTTTTAAATAAAGTGAGTTATCTGTATTAAGTTGAACATAGATTTCAATATTCCATAAATATTCAACATTCCATAAATATAGTTTTTAGATAAAATGTTTAAATTATGCATTAATTGGAATACTTCTAATTGTATATACTTATGCTATAAATTAATATGAAACATTTAACTTTTGCAACAAAATTCCTAAGTATTTCCGATATTCCATTATTTTATGAAATGTTAAGTTTAAATTGATGCATATACAATTTTTGTAACAATTTATAATGATAAGTATCTCAAACGTATTTTTAATGTTTTATAAATAGATTATTAAGGAACTATATACTTATACCAACGCAAAACAGTTTTCCTGAAATGTACATTAAATTATATTCATTCCTTTATTGCATTTATCTGATGGTTAAGTAAATCATAAAGTATACTAATGCGGAGAGATTCATCACTTAATAATTTCGTATTCCTCCCTCTGTAAATTACTGAGAGTAGAAAACCGTTGTATTTCAATAAATTTTACACACATGAGTAGATAAGTTAAACTGATTAGTATACTATTAATATTTTATTTGTAACTTAAGCTATCTTTCTGATATTAACGTATTATCATTCCTGATAATGTCCTTATAAGATGAAACTAATCGAGAATATATTTTACAATGAACATTTTTATCGTGACCTATAATGGTACTACAAAAGTTATTCAACTATACAATATATATTTAAGAGGAATAAATTAATGATAATATAGTCATTACGCAAAAATTATCAATTTAGATTTCGAAATAACTATTGTTGAAACACATATAAAATATTGTCATCTTTTGTCACAAAAAATATGATGAGAAAATCTCGTTTTTCCAATATATTTATTTCAGTAACAGTTTGTACAGTTAATTCTTTAGTTTTTGACAATCTCCAATTAATGCAGTAACTAACCAAATAGGGATACAAGCATTATTATAGTAAAGAAAACATTCGACTTTTTATACCTAAAACCGTCAATAACATAATGGTTTCATATTAGAATTTTATAGCAGAAATGTTAGTACAATTATGTTAAAGGGTTTGCATTTGACTTCCTCCTTATAGTCATGTTTATATAACAGAAAATTAGTATCTGTACAGTTTTAATTCAGTTGGCATAGATCGAATTTAGCATTTCTAAAAAAGGTCAAATAATTATTAGTTCGCTTCCAAAACGTAATGTAGTAGTTATTGAGAGCAAGAGGGCGTCCTTGCAGTCTATTTCCTGAATTTATTCTGTTTACTTTTGGCAATCAAGTGTTTAACTGATCAATATATACTCCATCGTACTCGGAATCTCCTGACTAGTTGGAGTTAATTAATTGGACTACAATATATTATGTAAAATGAAGGTTCATTATATGCTGTATCAATTGCAATATTTTAGATTTAAGTTGAGAGTCGGCCATACCCAAAGAATAGTAAAAAAAAGGAAGAATGCGTTCACGCTTTATGTATATATGTATAAGTATATTTGTAGTGCTACAAATATACTTATATACCCATAAAGCGTGAACGCATTCTTCCTTTTTTTGCAATATTTTAATCTAAAATACTTAATAATTATAGAATATTTGTAAACTTTTTATTGAGTGAGTCTAAATTTTACAAAAGATTGTTAAATTGTAACAATTTGAAATAATTTGAATTTCAAATTTTGGAGTCTTTAATCTATATCGTCATTTTCTCTTCTTAATTATTTTTTTTCGTTTCAACTAATTTTTACAAATTTCACTATTTGAAAAATTTATTTTTTACAAATTTCCGTGTTTCTACGATAATAAAGATTATACTTATTCACTTCAATGAAATGAAATAAATTTCAAATAATCTTTTTTTCTTCAGAAAATGACGGGAAATGAATGCCCCTCAAATATATGTATACATTTTAAAAGCATATATCCTTTAATTGGAACAACATCTGTACCAAAGACACATAATATTACCACTTTATATATTCTTAGTTTGATATTAAAACAGATATGCATGTTAACTAAAGAGTGTATATATTCCGAAGGTTTAACGAAATTTCCCAAAATACTTTGTTTATATTTACTGAACTACATTTAGGTTGAATCAGAATCTTGGGTGATATTCGATAAGAATGTTGCAATCATTAAAGTACAGGAGGTAAAATATAAACGATCTGTATATAAACCAAAGCTTTGTCGGTAAACGTTCTGATAAATATAAGCTTTTCAGTAATGTGTAATTTTGCTCTAATACAAAGTATCCAAAATGCTTATAAATACATGGTAGGTACTAATATGTTAAATTTTGGTATTTTAGCGGAAATGTTTATAAATTCAGGTTTGTATTTTTGATTAATAAAATCCTACTATATATATATGTTTTTTTATGAAAGTGTTTTATATAATTAATTTAAAATATATTTTAATGTGAAAATTTTGACTAAAATTTTATAAAAAAGATTGGATCATTAAGATGAATAAAATGTTACTTAACAATCATTAAGTGTTTAGTAAAGTTGTAAGAAAGCTACTACAGTATTTTTTTAAATATTTTAATAGATATTAAGTTATGTGCGTAAATATGATATCTTTCATTTGCTAAACTCATATAGAATAAATGTAATTATTATAAATGTTATCTGTAAAGCTAGATATTTAAAATAGTAAAACTCTGGTTTAGAGTGTATATACAATTAATTGAACACATGTCGTTTATTAATAGCTCTACATGAATCATGTAAAAATATTGAATAAGTAATAGCTATGCCCATAAACAAATTGTATATAGGTAGTATTTTTTATATTCATTACTCATATATTACACCTTACAAATATACAACCCATGGA
The DNA here is from genome assembly GCA_036023295.1 of Invenusta paracnida. Taxonomy (NCBI): domain Eukaryota; kingdom Metazoa; phylum Platyhelminthes; order Proseriata; family Coelogynoporidae; genus Invenusta; species Invenusta paracnida. Next base: position 10,391 of record JAYRBW010066407.1, on the reverse strand, counting down.
ATGTTATAAAACTATAAGTTGTGTCTATATATGTAATCTATATATATATATCTGCAAATCATTAAATAAAAAACGAAGATGCTTATGAACAGTTAGTAAAGTTAAAGAGTGCTGGACTGTAGATCATTAATGCATCGAGGATTAAACACTTGGCATACTTTCCCAATGATGCTGACCCCAATCTGCATGCATCTTAAAAACTTACAACTAATGGGAAGCCCAATTTGAGCGCATCTGATAAGAAAAACTGCGATGTAGGAGGAAGGAGAGGTAGGCTTCGCATGTGTTCTCCGTGTGACTCATTAACTGAAACATACTGAATGATTCAACTACCAACTTGCAGTTAAAAATCAGTCTTTTGAGAAGTTTAATGCAGCATGGTTGACTTCCAGTTTATAATTGGGACATTTTTTAGACGAAATGCCTCCAAATTCAGAGTTTCTAAGGTTTTCTATATATATATATATATACCTATAGCCATCAATTAGAAATGGTTCAAATTACTTCAAAGATTTGATAAATAAATGAAATCTTAATTATTGGCATTCGTTTGTATAGAGTGTAGTTGATTGAAACGGATCTGTAACAGTATGAATTTGTATTATGCAACATGTGATACCCACAACTGTATCTGTCTTCACTGTTTGGAAGTCTTTAATATACTTATCAATTGTTGACAACTTGTAAATTGTTAAAACATATAATTTTGCCCTACCGGTACTAGTCTAATTGTTAATAACTAGGAAGCATAACACCACATAACTATTAAATCCGGTAACAAGCCTAAAAGTTCAAATACCTACAATTCAAATTACGCCAAGTAAATTGTAAATGACGAGAATTGACAATTAACGTTTGAGTAAAACTTCTTGACAGTTTTTAGTGGATTACGTATAATTTGAATTATTTTAACGAATATTTATCTCGGCGATATATATTGTTTTATAGGATAGCAGTACGTTTAGGCAGATACCTAATAATAATTTTAACAAACGTTTATATTATGCTGATACATTTAATTCAAGACGTTTATGCAGATTATACAGTATACCTAATTATTATTTACTTAGACACTTAATATCAGCAAGTCGGCAACGCATGCAGTTTGAGATCGAAACGTATATTTCGGAAGTGTGAGAACTAAAGGTCGATATCATTGATAGATGTATATCCCCCGCATCATATTTGCGGGAGGAGTTCTTTTATTAGTGTAATGCGTCTTACTATGTAATATGTCATTCCATGCATCCATGACTTCTTTGTGTATATATGCAATGTATAGCTAGCTATACCGTATGTACACTCATAGGCATGTGCGAGTATAATGTGAACTAGAGAGCGGGAATGTATAAAGTTACTATACGCGCTTGTTCCCAGAGTCGTTGGATAATTATATGCCGGACATTCATTAGACTGACGAGCGTTTGTTATTCTTATTTCAGTCTATAACTATGTAAATGCAGGAACTCGGTTTATACCTAGATAAGTAGAAGCACTTGGACATTGCCATAAATTGGCGAGCGGCATTAAAGAAGATCACAGAAATTGGTGCAAGTGATGTGATTTTTCAGTGCCTCTTCTCTATTAACGAAACTCTGTTCTTCTTACATTATACTTGCTGAACATGTGATTGAGAATTGATACTAATTTTTATTTTTGTAAAATTGGAAATCATTTTTAATATAATTATTTCAATAGTTGCAAAATATGATATTATGTTTTAATGCAATTGTGATATAATAATAGCACCCCGAATTTCCATTCGAATTTAGGCTATAATTATAGTGAATATACATTATGATACCATTTCATGCATTGTAATTCATTGCAATATGTTACTAAATTAGCAAAACAATTTATTATCGTATAAGAAAAGTGTTTAAAGGTTAAGGTTCGCAACATGCTCTATGAAATTGTAAATGTGTCAACAAAAAGGAAAATGTGTAGGTATCATATTATTACTTCGTATAAAACTTCATTTTCTGCGCTTATATCGATATACAGAAAGTCAAATATATATAGTAAATTATTTTATATCGGACCTTTATAATATTTTTTATGAAACAGTACTTTTTACTCAATAACATTCTGCAATAATTATCTATGTAAGTATGAAAATACTTGTATATGTATAGGTATACTATGGAATGTTTTCTTTTTAATTATATATATGCACAATTAACTTAATGTATAGTTAACTCTGAAATAACAAATACTTATTGGTATGAACAAAATTTAGATTTATCATATTTTAATCAGGTATTTCTACCTAACATGTTTCATAATAAATACAATTATAAGAAAATCAATAATCTAGAAGTAACTCTAACGGAGTTTTCAAATGACAATCAATATTATTCTGTTTTATTTAAATTTGACTAATATAGGTACGAATATTAGCTAAGCGAATATTAACGGATTCATAAGAAATTTAACTAATAATATATTTTAGCTGTTAAAAGCGCTCGAATAACGAGATTTCATAGGTATACAGTATTTTTTACACCACTTTTGATATAAGCAACGACGGAATAAAGAAAACCGAAGAATTGAATTGCTCGTATATAAAGGAATCGAATTAGCTTTTATGTTAAGGATGATCTTTCAAAGGAAATATTTAGATTTAATGTTGACATAGTGGGATTAAAAAAATCTTAAAAAGTAATTTTTACTTCAAACTGGGAAAAATAACACTGTCACAACCCGCAACAAACTTGATTTTAAAAATTGACAAATTAGGTTGTGATATTTGTTATCTTTATCTAAGTTTAAATGTGAGCCTATATAATAAATATGCAGTTTATTTGTCATCAGATTATTGTATTAAAGCATAGGATAAATGGCACCATTACCATAAATGGTATTTTTTCATGAATATTTTCCTTAAAGTTTATTGCGATATTTTTTTGGAATATTCCCATATATTTCTTATTTATTTTCACCTTAATAATGTTAAACTGATTCATTCAGAACTACACACGGGATTTTTCAAGGACTACTCATATATCTGATACCTGTGACTATAGTAGGTACCTGGATCATATAATGAAGATAATGAGTAATAATATATCACTGAGGATCATTTATTACGGGATAAATATAATCCTAAAATTGACAAAACTATATATGTTAAGAAAGTTCAGGTCGAGCATCATTATAAGTCATCTTGTTTTGATTTAAAAAGGATAGTATGGAGAGAGTTTATGTTGCTAATGGTTACACAGATTTGTTTACATTTTCGTACGGCTACATAATAATGTACTAAACGTTTTCTAAGGTCATTTTTAATCCATACTTACCTAAATATATGTAAGTATTTGTTAACAATTCTAATAGTAATACTATTTTAAGGAGTTTCTAAATCCTCTGAGTTGACTTAAATAACATCTAGTATAGGTATATATGTGATGTTATTACGGAAGGCACAGTTGGGTAACATAATAGGCGTATACACTATAAAACTTTAGGTCTTCACAAATTAAGATCATATATACTGGTGGGTAATGAAGACGTTGGAATTGTTTAACATTAACGAGTCTGGAGTTTTATGATCGGTATACTATTTATATTAACATAGAGTACAATATAATTTGTCGTTTCGAGCAAATCAGACCAGAAAACCAACATTTATCGTCGTGCTTAACTGATACGTACGAATGCACAGTGTGGAGTGGATTGTTGGTTCTTTAAATCAAATATACGTAGGAATTAATGAAGTTTTAAGGTTGTGTATATTTTCATACTAAAGCTTACAAGCATCGACGAAGAGGAAAAGCTGGGACATAGTTTTTGTTGATTTGAAAATATTGGATTCCGTTTAATTAATTTCCGTTATATAACAAGTGTTACACTCAGAGAAAACAATCAGAAAACACAAAACGTCAATTTAACTTTTCTACAACGTGTGAAATTCTAAACGGATTCTTTTTTTGGCAAACTTACGATTTTGTGTATAAATAAGAAGCTGTTTCTTTAATTGAGGACTATCTTCCAATTATTACCAAATATCACATTTTTATTCATTATTATAAGCGGATTAATCAAATTATCTCCACCGACTTCACGTTTGCATTTTGATTTGTTAAGAAAATTATATACATTTTTCTTGGATAATGTTCTCTGGAATACATCGAAGATCTCTTAATTTGTCGACATTTTATCCAAACGATCATGAGAACGGTGTGGACATCAAGACGAGACAATTGATAGCATGTGCAAGGTGCTTGGGTGTTTTAGATTTATCTCAAGACACCTGTATCCAATTTAATCGCTGTTCCTGGCATATTGACTGTTTTGTGTAGGTGTTGTTTGCAAATTATTTTTGTTTGACAATTATCTTCAACGCTATAATTTCTTAGCTCAAAACATACGATATAAATTTGAAATAATGTACTTTTGAGGATGTATATTGAACAAGAAAGGCAACCATAACGTTAAACAAAAATTTACTACAAATTATATTCTTTAGTCAGCAATATACACTGCATGAAGCCCACTTTGATGTTATATAATATATATAGAAAAATGGGTTTTGCCTTGTCACTGTGTTCTGTAATGCTTAGATACAATATTATGTAATTCAAACTAGGGCAATACAATATTTAGACATTTTATAAATTAATCAATTTGAGGATTACATAAAAATATGGTATTTATTTTATATAACACGTGAATACCATGTTATACTATGTTATTATTTTTATTTCGAGTAAACCATTTAAAAATTCCGTCAAATATTTTAATTCGAAATGTTATTTTTCAAACGCATAAATTGAATTAAACGAAAATTGAAGCAAAAAGTGATTAAAAATATATTATAAAAAAATATATATATTTCGAAACATCAATCAACGAAGAATTGATGCCGGAATGTTTCTCAGTTTTGCATACTTTTTATTTCACGCATTCATATATGTGCAGCCTTTTTGCTTGATCCATATTTAAAACTAACATATATGTATATCTAGCTATCCATATTTACAGCGTCTGTGCCAGTTAAAAGCCAACTATTTCTTTTTAATTGATGCATAAATATGCTATACTGGAAGCTGACTGTTGCACTTTGTTATAGATAAGTTATTATCTTGAAGTAAATATGAACTTAGTGGTACGTAAACATCATAGTTTTGTTTTCTTTAATTATATGACACAATGGGAAAACGGTAGTAAATATATATTTGACCAATACTAATAAATACAAATGCTATGTTCGTATAGAAAAACTTTTAAATATTTTGAGTTATAATCGGGTGTTACAGAATCTTGTTAAAGTATTTTTACGAAATCTGATCGTGTTTTTGCTAATTATAGGTACTATGCAAAACATGTGTAAAATATATCTATTGTATGTAGAAATATTATATAAATGCATGTATATAATAGATGATGAATATAATTAATAATTATTATTATAAATTGTAAAAGTAGTTGATTTTTTTGTAGTGAAATTCTGTTTTTAAGATGGGCTAAAGGTAAATATATAGGGATAAAGATAAAAAATGTTATTGAATTGAACCAACCTAAGGCTCATATCTATGAAGAAAGGTTTCAACAAACTGATAGTTTAGACAGAATATCCTTTAATTTCTTAGTGCAATGAGTTGACTTGTATTTTAAACTTAAAATAGTATATATTCAATTACATTTTCCTCCCTTACAGGTGCGCTCAATGCTTTCAGCCATTTCCTGATGAGGTTTTTTTCGAGGTGAGTTCAGCATTATATGAAGACAATTAATATTAAACAATTTCTAAATCTGAGTGAAAGTCATTAAATTTTATGATTTATTTGTAAGTTTAAAAAATAAGCTCAAATTTGTTATCATAAATGAAGTGTAGCTTAAAAGTAAATACATTAATTTAAATTATTAGTTATATCTTTGACATTTTTAATAAAATATAAATTTCAAATATATACATAAAAAATTGATCAACTTTGACAATGAAAGGAGTTTTTATGATCTTACACTTGTTTCGGAAAAGTGAACAGTTTGTTTTAAAAGTTTTATATAACTTGCTTTAATAATTTGCAATCTTACATAACGTTCAATCATTAATTTATTGAAAATGTGTATTATTGGAAAAGTATCTTATGGAAGATACATTAATTCATACTCTAATATAATACTAACTTCAAAGTTGCCACAATTTCAATATATTGTAATATTTATATTCCTTTGTGTATAAATATAGTTAAATTGTAACATTTATAGATACACTAAAATAGGTTTATGCGACTGGTTAGAATTCGATTATAAACTTCTTTTCCTCTATTATGTAATTTAGATAAATTGAGAGCTTAAATTATTCCGTCATCCGAATGCAAGACATCGAAACCGGATTGTATTTATTGATAGGATAATTTAAACAAATGAGATATCTGGCATTTCAAAATAATTGAAAATTGATTTAACACAATCAATCAATAGTTGTAATTTTAATAATATTTCTGCATACTATTGCTGCTTTTATGTTAGTTAACATATACTAAATCATTAAAATATTTGTTGACGTATATTTGGTCAAACCGTCCATTTTGATGAAGATGTGTTATATTAATGTATATTATAAAAAACGGTTGATTGTGAGAAACATTTTCTGTAAATTGATCTATAATAGTGGATTATTTTAATAAATAATTCATCATAATTATTTAATGAATTCATCAACGTATTTTGCAATAAATACCTTTCTGCGTTGTTTTCAGGTGGACGGCAGGAACTACTGCGAACATGATTTTCAGATGCTCTATGCACCGTTCTGTGCTAAATGTGGTAAGCTGGAGGAACACTTATCGCGATTAAAGTGAAAGAAAACCACCACGAAATTCCGTTGAACGAGCATTACAATACATTTCGAATATTGTAAAGACCAAACATAGTTTAGATAAAAACAAAGCGAAACATGCTGGAGATCATTGGACTTATTCCTAAATGCCAAAAATGTTTTATATATACAGAAGAACTCGATGAGCTGTTAAAAGTATCCTAAATTTAACCAATATAACTATTATTAGTTATAGTTAATAATGTTTTACAGTCTAAAGTTAAAACGTGTAAGTTTATAATAGAATAAACATGATTTTTGAGTATTTTGATTATCTAAACAATACAAAGGCCATTAATTCTACCGCATCATGTAGCTCTGATTTATCTTATTATTAAAATAAATTATACAAAATATTTAGTTTCTGATCAACTTCTATTTAAAATTATGTTACTTTCATGAAGATAATTAGGTACACACAAATGCACAGGGTACTGCGGGCTAATATCCTGGAATGTTTCATTAAGTTGCATATTTATGGAGAGTAAAGTTTTTATGATATCTATGAAATCGCCAATATATTACATTAGATATAATTAAGAAATTCAATTTTCGTATATTTAATTAATTAACTAATATAAAACAATGTACGAATAATTTTATAAGTCATACCTCGAATGTATATAGGACATAAATTAAATAATTAAGTTATACTATATGTTACATAACTATAATGTGGTTATGTTAACAATGTTTTAAAATATGTTTAAACCTTAACTGTTGAAAAACAATGTGTTACTATTTCTATCGATCAGTATAAATTTCGTCCAAAACTTTAAAGGTGCCTTTTATAAACATCATATAATCATTTTTAGGAAAGTTTTTGCCACGTTTAAATAAACATCTGTAATTGTGCAAACACTTCTCTCATTTTTCTAACACAGGAGAGTTTATAACGGGCCGGGTCATCAAAGCCATGGCGAGCAATTGGCACCCAGACTGTTTTGCTTGTGAGTTGTGTGGCGAAGGACTCGCCGAAACTGGCTTCAACAAATACCTTAACCGGTAAGTATCGTTATGACAACACAAACATAGTAGAAACGACCTTGAGATAACAAGCAGTTCGATGTCGTTTAGATTAGTAAAATTGACACCTTACCATAAATTCTCTGTATTAAAATTTGTGCTACTTATATGTCCTGAGTTTTGAATGTATAAAACTTGTAAGGAATCATTTGTTTAATTATTTGAAATCAATAATTTTATATTTATTGACTTTATGTTAAGTACCTTCACAGACTGTAGTACAATATTATACTACTATGAGTGGGCTTCAATAAGTTCACGAACTCAATACGAAAGTGAAACTCCAACCATATAATCTATACATATTTATGAACAATAGACATATCTTGTATAAAGGTTAAAATTAAGTTTGTATGTATGTTAAGTCAACTTTTTACAGAAATGTTGTTAGAAACGGGGCCAAAACAGTCAATTTTACTCCAAATTAAAAACGTGTAAATTATTTAGATATAAAATTGTAATAGTATAGGTATACTTTATACATTCTCAAATTGCTGTTCTTAGTAGTGAACGAATTTTACTATTTAATCCAAGTACTTTTTATAAAAAGACAGTGTTTATAATTTTGCTCTAAAATTTACTTGTTTTAGGAGAGTTTTAACAAAGATTTTCTAAATTTAAATTATTTGTAGATACGAGTATACCGACTTGAAATTTTCCCCAATTGCTTAGATATTCATATTGTTCTCAAAAAACGAAGAAAATGTGAATAGAGCTTTCCTCTCATGTGGAGTTTGAGATTTTATTGAAGCCAAATAATACCTACTACTTTTTGATAACATTAATCTGACAAAAATTTGTACATTTTGTACAATTGGTATAAATCCAATTTTCAAAACATATTCCAATTTTGACCTCATCTCGTGCATTTCTTTCGATGTATAGAAAAACTCTCGATGAACTTTAATATCTGTGATCTTTGCTATAATTGTGTAAGAATATACATTGATACGGTATGAAATAGACATGGATAACATCATTGATTCAATATTGACTTTAACCTATAGGTATTTGAATTATAGTAAAGAATAGAATGAAATTTAAGGAATGTGTGCACAGTATTATTTTATTTTATCTCTTGACTGTAGGCATTTATACTATGTATGTATATTTTTGTATGATATATAATGGTATACGTATATCATCTGATCCATACAGCAGACTACAAGGTTCAAAGTTTCACTTGCATGAAACAAAACATGAGTCAAACAAAAAACATTCACGTTAGAAAGGCCAGATGTTTAGTGTCTATAGATAATGTGCGATTTTATATGTATTAATGTAGTTTGTGAGCTTGTAGAGGTTAATCATACTATTTCACTGCATATTTTGTTTTGTGAGTTATATATATAAATATATACATATGTTCCAATGTATAACATTTAACAGTAATGATAATGGCTGTGTGTTTTACGAGATAAGGTAACCAGTGTACAGCGAGTTTATACATTGCTATATACATTTCTTAACCCCATTTCAGACATTCGAATGATAGTTTGTCTCGTGATTAAATAGTTTCTTTTTATATATATACATATAATGTAGGGTTACGTGAAAAAGAATATAAGGACAACTATTAAATTTCTTTTACCTCGTATATAATATATATCTACATGTAGTTTTACCACTAAAATGATTACTTTGGAAGTACACAAAATAAAGTGTAACCTATTTAAGACGTTGATTGTTACTATGTAGAATTGAAATCATCTAAAATTTTAAATAAATACATTTTTTAATTTAAAATCCTATTTTCGTTACAATGTATCAAGGTGAAGTATTGAACTATTTGAAAAGAATAAGTACTATATAATGTTATATTATAAATCCCGGAATAACAAGAAATATTACAAGATATTTTGCTTCATACAAAATCTCAAATCAACGATTAAACAAACTGTATTTCAAATTTGTAGAAAGCAAAAAAAATTGGTAACAACATATAAGTTTGTAAAAAAGAACTTTTTGCCGACGAAACTATAAAAGCGAATAAAGAAAGCTCTTACAAATATTTCTCATGGGAATGTAATTTTCTTTGCATAGAAGAGTACAGATCTTATCAGCAATACACCTTTCATCTCGGGAATTAGATTTACCGCGATGAGATCAAATTTGATGGTCAATTTGAGATAAATACGCCAATGAAAACTTTTTTGGGAAAACTAATTATGTCCTCCCTGCAGATCTAGTTAAATATAAGTTCAACAAAAATAGTCTTGAGAAACTCTATCTATATAGATTAAATACCTACGTGTGTGTTGGATATTTATTTATCTTGGTATCTAAATTGAATAAATATATTCAATTTAAGTAATAAAACATCGTTTATTTCTAATTTTAAAATATTATTTCAATATATCTAAAATGTAAGAACTTATAACACACTCGAATAAATTAAATGTAACGCAATTTTATTCCATAAAATTATTCATATCCTATTTATTTTCATCCTCTCCTCTCCTCTATATTGTTTTCTTTTCAGTTGAATACAGACTAGTATACTAAGTAATGAATATACAATCTTATCGATAGTATTACGTTG